>CAUYQV010124474.1:0-48842 GCA_963574575.1 Galagoides demidoff
TGTCTTAACACAATAACTAAGAAAATGACATGAAGGCTATGTTGACCAGTTTGATGAAAGCCTTTCAAATTGTATGTAAAAACAGCAAATTGTATCCCATGATTGCATTAATGTACACAGCTATGATTTAATAAAAACAAAGAAAAGAAAAGAATAAATTACTACTTAGAAGAATGAGCTTGGGCTGTTTGGTGGAATGGGGGAATGCTCAGCCACTTAGCCAGTGGCGTCCGACCTGCCACCCCTGGGCCACGTGCTGATTTTGTGTGTGGATTTTTTTACTTATCTGGGGTATCAGATATCCTGAAAAGAATGCCAGAACTTTGGTTTTTTGTTCATCAGCTTTCGTTAGAGCTTGAGTATTTAATGTGTGCTCCAAGGTGACTCTTACTCTTCCAAGATACAGTAGAAAGGACACTCTAGTTAGTCTCTGGAGCTAGAAAACCTTTATTTAGATCCAAGCACCCCCACTCACTGCTCTTAATGGCCTTAGGCATGTTATTTAAGCTCTCATGCCTCAGTTTTCTTAGCAGAAATAAGAAAATGTTAATAATGATACTTAATGGAAATGGTTGTGATAATAATTAAGTAATTTTCTATATGTAAAGTGCTCAGAGCAATGACTGGCAGATAATAAGCATTATTTTTAGTTATTAGTATTTCAGAGTTCTCCAGAGAAACAGAACCAGTGGAGATAGCCAAAAAGTGTTAAAATTTGTAGGAAGCTATTGGTTTGAACTAGGCTCCTGTACTGGGCCCAGAGGTTTGTCAATCGTGGGCAGCCAGCTAATTCAAATAAGTCAAAACTCTAAGCTGTGACCAAGTAAGTTGATCTTTTTGCCACAGTTCCATTTTCTGTCCATAAATGCTGCCTGATGAAGGAGCAGGTGGTTCTTAGAAACCGTTCTGGTTCTGAGGGCTGCCCAACTGACCAATCACTCTTGTTGGGAGTTTCACTCTGATAAATTTAAACGTGCTCAAGGTTTTTCCTTTTTAAGAACAGATAGATAGATGATGGATAGATAGATATTAAGGACTTGGCTCACATAATTTTGAAGGCTGAGAAATTGCTTCATCCAATGTCTACAAGCTAAAGACCCAGCAAAGGCAGTGTTGTGATTCAGTCTGCTCCACCAGCCTGAGGTCAAGGGGGTGTTGTCAACCTCAGCCCAAATGCAAGAGAAAATAAGATACCAAGCTCAGGCAGTGAGGCAGGAAAAGAAAGGGGGTGAATTTCTCCTTCCTCTGCCTGTGTTATCTCCAGGTCCTCAACAAATTGTATGATCCTCCACATTGGTGAGGGTGACCTACTTTACTGAGCCCACTGACTCAAATGTTAACCTTATCCAGAAACATCCTTATAGACATATACAGAAATCATGTTTAATCTGGGAACCCCCTGGCCCAGTCAAGTTGACTCATAAAATTAACCACTGTAGCCATTATTATTGGAGTAAATTCCTAGGCTACGATCCACATCTGACTCAAGGAAGAAGTAGGTATTTGTTTTCTTCCAATAACAAACATTCATGATATTTAAAATTAAACTAGAAATAACTGTTCCTTTGTTTATTAAAATGTAAAATATAGGTGCCCTATGCTTAAGCACTTCTAATGTTAGGAATTTATCCTAGAGATAGGCAGGTATGTTTGCAAAATTAGTAGATACAAAGTTATTTATTAAACTATAATTTGTAACTACCAAAAACAACTTAAAATGGCCATCAACAATGGACTGGTTAAATAAATTATAGCACATACATAAAACTAGAATGTGTTACAATCATTAAAAAGATCAAGAGATATCTCTAAGTGCCACGCATAAAAAGTTTCTCTGTAATTTACGTTGAGGGAGAAAAAGTTTCAGAATGACATGTATAATATTCTATCCTTTGGTAAAAATCACAAATGTATGTGTATGTAGGTTCACATATTTTCACACAGATTTTAGCTTTCACGTGCATATATGGACAACCACTGGAGTATACACTTAAAATAGGCAAATGGTCGCCTCTTCGGCTGAAGCAGAGAGATGGAAAGCAGTCTCGTTCTCATGATGACTCTCAAAATGACGATGTCATTTTGTTCATCTTGAGCTTATTTACCAACACAATAATAAGGTGTTTTTTTTTTTTTGAGACAGAGACTCACTTTGTCACCCGCAGTGGAGTGCTGTGGCATCATAGCTCACAGCAACCTCAAATTCTTGGTCTTAAGCAATCCTCTTGCCTCAGCCTCCTGAGTAGCAGACCTACAGGTATCCACCACAATGCCTGGTTATTTTTAGGGAGGTCTCGTCTGGCTCAGGCTGGTCTCAAACCTGTGAGCTCAGGCAATCCACCTGCCTCAGCCTCCCAGCGTGATAAGATTACAGGCGTAAGCCACTGTGCCCAGCCAATAATAAATATTTAAAAGACATGTATAGGACCTAAATAAAATTGTATAGTCCAGTTCCATCAGTAAAGCCAAAGAAATGCAAAACTATACAATAAAATAATATATACCCAGAAATACGGTGGCAGCCTTTGGTTTTTGTTTCAGGATAGTTTGAATACGAAAGGGCAAAAAATGGGAAGCTTCATGTCACCAGTGTTAGCTAATCACTACACAAACATTTAGTTAAACAATTAATTCAGAGTTTTGAATGAAATACCTACTTCTAGAAACCTATCCTAAGGATTTAACTAAACGTGGGAACAAAGATTTATGTAAAATTTTAAATCCACATAACTAAATAATGTAAAACCTTTAAAATAATGTTTTGAAATGCATGTAGCAAAATGGGTAACGTGCTTTGGAACTTTTATAACAGGAGCAATCCTTTTTCAAGGTTATCAAGTTTATTCTTCATGATAAAAGTAATACTCAAACATTTGAATAATGGGCTTTGGAGGGAACCTTATGAGATAACATCAAATAAAGGAATAGTATATGAAGCTATCTGTGTAATATTTTTTGCATATTATTTTGTCACACTTTTTTGCATATATCTTGATGCAAAGGCAGGTTTGTTTGTCATGGTGGCACCAGGAAAATTCATCCCTGCCACACACCCCATAGCTTTAGCTTCTATAGTCCCTTAACATTTTATAAGACATGGCAAATCAAATTAGATCACAGAATCTTAAGGTTATTTTATCAATATAGCATCATCAGCGTTACAGAGGACTGAACACCCCATTCTTAGGGAGGAAAAACACCCCTCAGAAAAGGGTGAAAATAAAGAAATAAGCTGAGCAAGGCAGAATAAAGAGAAGTCAACTGGTTTACCTTTAAACCAGCCAATGCTAAATTTCTCATCTGAGCAGTTTCCCAGAAGTCTGGCCTGTAGGGCACACACCCCTGCTGGGCCTCTGAACACTCTGAAGGAACCATGGCTGCAGAGGAATCTGTGAGCAAGGCCTGAGTAGAAAGATTAACCAGGACATCCCCTGTCCAGCCAACAGCCAAAGCAAATACCCATTGTGGAGGTTTGTATTATGGCTGGGGCAGAGATCAAGGGAACAGCTCAAGCCCTGAAATATGAATAGGAGAGCTTATATCCCCCATCAACAGGGGAAGGCCCTGAAATATGA
Source organism: Galagoides demidoff (assembly GCA_963574575.1). NCBI lineage: Eukaryota > Metazoa > Chordata > Mammalia > Primates > Galagidae > Galagoides > Galagoides demidoff. The sequence goes on from CAUYQV010124474.1 coordinate 3,576, forward strand.
GTAGGAGAGCTTATATCCCTCATCAACAGGGGAAGACCCCTCTGAGTGGAGATCAGATGTCAGTGGTGTTTTACTCCACAGTGAACTAGGTGGGATTAACATCCCGCTAGGAATCTGCGTGTGTGATCACAGACAGAGGCTGCCCCCACCCAAGGCCCAGGTTTTGGATTGCTCAGGGCTTCTCAGACCCTTAAAGGTAACCACCATAGAAACAACAGGAACAGACATGCTTGCTCAGAGAAACTGCTCAGTCTTTGCTCCCTTCCTCACCTTACCCTCTGGGTTAATGAGCAAATAGCCTTCAATAAAAGCTGAGTAGAACACTCAGGGTCACCACTGTGAACCCCACAAGCTAGCAGTGGCCCTTGTGCTCCCACCTTTGAAAATTCTATTCTGCAGTCTTGTCCCTTTCTCTCTCCCCATTTCTAACTTTATGTTTCTTCAGTCAATCGACACCAGCTCCACAGGTCTTAAAGGACCCTGCCCCCGGGGCAAGACCCTGGCAACAGTAGGCTTAGTGTACCGTGAAAAGCTAACGCTAACAAGGAACACTTTAATAAGTGGCCATCTGCCACATCCCTATACTGAGAGAGGAGACCTGATACCCAGAAGGACGAGGTCTAGGAGAACAGGTCTTCTCAAGGAGACCACAAGGATACACCTACAGGGTCTTCTCTATGGTGACTCAGCTCTTGAGAATTTGTAGACTAAACTTCCTAGAACCTGGAAATTTCCACTTCGGTGAAATCCCATAGTTCTGTGAGGGCTGACTGGAGATAAAAAGGGAAAGACCGAGCCAGTCGGGGAGCGTGGCCATTTGGAATTCTTCTATGCCCAAGCTCCTGGCTGGTGCATAAAGCCCTTCCTCTTATAAAGATGGTGTTTGGGTGCTCTTTCTCTCCTCTGGGCCTCGTCTTCCTGCAACAATACCTTCCTGCAACAATACCTGAGACAGTTGTCTCAGTCACATCTCTGTCCTTCCCAGGACCTTCCTGGGCTGCAAGTCTGAAAGCCTGGAAACTACATTTCCAAGACTCTCTTGCCAGTGGGAATTTAGTTATATTTGGCTACTGAGAGGTATTCGTATGGGGTCCAGGAGGCAGAAAAGAAGGAGACGCTGTTGTCTTGTCCCATAACAGCTACCGACAGGCTCATGGGTGTCAGCAGATGGCAAATATGTGGATGTGCCAGCAGGTTCTAGAGACCTGCCTTAGAAATGACTCACCCTGCTGCTACAAACTGTTGAGATCATCAGTAACAAACCCTCTGGGATGCCAGCAGCCTTCTGATCTCCCAGAAAAGCTTCTCCATGAGTCCTGATTTCTATATTTCCTAAAAGCCAGCAAGCACCCTCCCCAATCCTCGGTCTCTCGCCCAGCTCTTCTAAAGGTTCTGTAAGCTCCTCTTTTCCTGTATTAACTCCCTTTCTGACTAAAATACCTAGAGTGGTTGCTCTGCCTTTCATATCTTCTTAACAATCCACATCTTGCCAAAAAAAAGAGCAGTAGGAACACAAGCTGTTGATTATTTATGTTTTCAGAAATTCATTAAAATATTTATCTTCTTGACAGCTTAGAGTCTAAAACATGACCAACTGAGAGTCCACAAACTCGGACATTTCTAATGTTTATGTGTTCAAGAGAGTGGTCTTACCTGGGGGCAACTTTGCCCACCCCGTCCCTCCCACCCCCAGAAGACAGATGGCAGTGTCTGGAAGCATTTTTGGTTGTTACAACTGTGTGACATCTAGTGGGCAGAGGCCTGAGATGCTGGCAAGCATCCTGCAATGTGCAGGGACCCCCCCTCCCCACTACAAAGAATCATCTAATCTGAAATATCCTTAGTGACAAGATTGAGAAATGCTGCCTTAAATCTTTTTCATCAGTTCTCTGAGATCGCTACCACAAAACTCAAGTTACAAAAATTTTATCTTCTATATGATAGAGGAAGAAAAATCTTTGCAATTAATTCCAAAAATACGCCCTATTCAAGACCTGTGATACTGATGAGGGATGCTCACCAGTTGTAAAGTACCCTCCTTTCAAAACTGCTTTTAACCTAGGTAACAAAGGAACCAGTGGAGAGCTAATCAGAGAACAAAAAGGAAAAAGACTTCTTAAGCATGGAAATCAGGCCTTTCTCTCTCTCTCCACCCCTCCATCTCTCTCTCAAAATAATGAGATCGATTATGGATGCTTTTTCTTTCCCTTTTGCACTTGCCATATTTCCCAAATTTTATGTAATGGTCATACATTACTCCTATAATTGTGCAGAAAAAATCAATAAGCATTATATTTTAAAATAGACAGAATGAGACTAAGCAACCCTTTTGAAGAAATATTCTAGTCACATTGTTGCAAGTACTTTGCATCATTTTTGAAATCCTCTTGGGAAATAGATACAAATAGAAAAATTATGCAGCTCCCACCAACCTTATTGTTCTGCCTAATAACTATGTACCCTTCCACCACATTTTATTATTAATAACAAGGTTTCTTTGAAATACTCAAGATGGTCAGGAGTGAGTTGTAAATTTTCCCTTCCATGGACCATGATCTGCAAGAACAAAGACCCCACCCTGTTTAGATAAAGAGATTGTTGTGCAGAGGACACAGAAGCCTCCGGAGAGAAGGAAAGAGGCAGCCTCCTCCCCCGTACTCCCTATGGGGCAGTCAAGCTGCATTTGGAAGGCCCCTGAGTGTGAAATTCTCTCAGCTCTGAATTATGCGTGTCCACTAATAGCAACATTTTACTGTGCATTGGTATTTGTGACTAGAGTCTAGTTTTTAATCTGTGGGTTTCAAGGGTGCAGCTCATTCCTGAAATTTAAAGACCCATAAAATATTTATTTTGTTATTTTAAACATATGAATTATTTAAATACCATTGGGCTGTACCAAGAACTAGGCCAACTGCCGCTTCTCTTCCCTTCCAGCAATTTCCTCCCCCCTCTTACAGGGAGAGAATAGCCACAGAAAAAAGTTCTTGGCCATAAGATGTTCCATAAGACTCTTTATAAACACTATTGATATCAGCTTCAGGCCCTCTTGAAAACTAGTGAGGAATGCTGTAGTTCGGATGCTTATCTCCCAAAACTCACGTTGAAATTTGATCCCCAATGTTGGCGGTAGAGCCTAATGGGAGGTGTTGGGATTATGTGGGCAGATCCCTCGTGAATAGATTTTGCCCTCCAGTGTAGATGGGAATGGGTGAGTAAGCTTGCACTCTACTAGTTTCTGAGAGAGCTGCTTGTTAGAAAGAGCTTGGCCCCTCCCACCTGTCTCTTGCTTCCTCTCTGGCCACGTGATCTCTGCACACACCTGTTCCCCTTTTCCTTCTGCCATAAGTGGAAGCAGCCTGATGCCTGCTTCTTGTACAGTCTGCAGAATTGTGAACAACCTTTTCTTTATAAATTACCCAGCCCCAGCTATTCTTTCACAGCAGCATTAAATGGACTAAGACAAGGAGTACTTAACCTGTCCCTGAGGGGACCTACACAGGGGACTGGGGGTCCTCGTTTGCATTACACCATGTTGAGCTTAGAAGAAACCAAGACTCAGACTCCAATTAGGTATTCTCCTCCCAGTGCACAGAACAAGCACTGTGGTGAGGTGAGGAAACATAATTTGTTATCTACAATCCCTAGACTGCCCTCTGAGAAAAACTCCAGGCTGGGTACAGTAGCTCCCACCTACAATCCCAGAACTTTGGGAGGCCAAAACATGAGGATCACTTGAAACCAAAAGTAAATCAACCTAGGCAACATAGCAAAACAATGTCTCTACAAAATAAAATTAAATTAAAATTTAGCTGGGCAACACAGGCTTGCCCCTATAGTCCTAGCTACTCAGGAGGCTGAGGAAGGAGGCTCTCTTGAGCCCAGGAGTTGGAGGCTACAGTGAGCTATGATTATACCACTGCACTCCACCCTGACCAAGAGAACAAGATTTTGGCTCTAAAAAATAAAAAGGAAAAAAGAAAAACAAATTTTTAAAAACCTCTTTGTTTGCTGAAAAGGGTAATGAGTGTAAAGACGCAAGACTGGAGAAACTTGGAGAATGATAGATGAAGCACTCACTTAGGACCAAAAAAATATATAAGGACATGGAAAGTGATGGGCAGAGGAAATAGGTACAGCTAGACTGCAAGGAAGGAGAAAGTTTTAAGAGAACTTAAAAGAGGAACTTGTGAAGGGAGAAATGGTGAGTGAGGACATCTCTAAATCAAACTTTGTGTGATAAGTGATGTATCCCTATCTTCCATTTCCCCTGGAAAGATTTATTAAAATCCACACTCCTCAGAAATGAGCAGGGACTTGTACATCATACATGTTCAATAAATACTTATGAATTAATGACTGAATGAACAGACAAAGGGTTATTTAATGCAGTTGAATTTTCTCTTGGGGAGTGGTGCATGAAAAATGCTGAATCTTTCCTTTTTCATGCTGTTCCACTGTCTTTATAACCATTGTTTTTAAGAGTGTGTAAATTCCAACTTACTGACATGCTATAATTTACTTATTCATTGTAATTTGATTGTTTCTTCTGCTTTTTGTATCTGTGGTCATGCTATAATTAACTCCTTTGGGCACACAGCCTTTTTCTGCATACCTGACAAATTGCCTTCCCAGAGGTATAGGTCTCAGTCTAAGTTGGCTTAGCCATGAAGTGGTTGGGTACAAAGCTCACAGTTTGTACCATGTAGGGAGCTCAGAGTAGGGGGGCTTGGTTTGGGCCAGTTCCCACTCTTAGTCTTTGTAGAATCTTGGAGGAGCCCTGCATTGGTCATTGCATAAAACTTTCTGCAGCCATCACACTCCAGTGCTGTGTCTTACAAAGATAGAACCTCATGGTCTGATGTAAAGGCAAACAAGTAAAGAAGAGTTTAAAAGGTGGTGAGATGAGTGTTACTATAGCAATGCTGAGCATGCTTTAGAGATGCCAACATCTAATCCAACCAATTGTAAACATGAGAGAGGATATCAGGGCAGATTCTTAAAGAAGGTGATATTATGTGCTTTGTTGTAGGAGAAATAGAAGAATCAAGCTGAGGAATGGGAAGGGTGACTTCCAGGCAAGGAAAAAGCAATGCAAAGAAGCATCACAGTACACAGAGCATAAAATCGTATTACAGTCAGGATCAGGAGACATGGATGGGGAGGGCTGAGAAACAAGTGGGATACAGGACACAAAGGTTCATAAACACACCACTGGGAGTATAGACATGACACCACAGGCAAAATGTGTCGTAAGCCAGATGTTGACTGCCATGATTAGATCTGCCTCATGTAAAGATCACCAGAGGAAAGGAAAGTCTGGAGGTGGCGAGGCTTGATGTTGATGAATGGCTCCTATAACCACAGCATCATGGAAGGTAACGACCTTCTGCTACTTCCCCAGGAAGGTGCGCCAACCCCAGGGTAACAGAACTGCAAAGCTCAGCACTAATCTTCTCAACCTCCACAAAGCAGATACTTTCCTCTGCTTTTCTCTTCTACCCAGGCCCCTGATGATTGGGTGGTGCTCACCTACCCTGAGGGTGGATCTTCTGAGCTCAGTCCCCTATTCCCACTGCCAGTATCTTTTGGGAATACCCTTGCAGACACACCTGTGGCAAGTGCCAAACCACCTGGTTTTCCCTTTCTGTGGAAGGAAAACTCCATGGCCCAGTGCCTGCTGAGGCATGGAGACTAATTAGTGCAACAATCAAGAATAAATAATGCTTCACTAGCTACCTGGATATTCCTTACTTCACTGACACTGACAACCTAAATCAGTTGTCAGTGGTCTGGTACTAAGTCTTTGAAATCTGTTTTTTTGCTATTGCAGCATGTCTTGGTTCAGAAGAGGCACATTTCAATGGTTGGTTGCAATATGATCTCTCATATTTCTAGTTTTTAAATTTCTGTCTCTATTCTTAGATTCTATCTTCTGCTACTGGTTCCTTGATGCCATCTTAGTATTTGGATCACACTCCATAATTGCCTACTAATTTCCCTCTGGATTCTGACCCAGAGTAACTCAGAATGGTGCTCTGTCGTATCCTGATGTATGAAGATGGAATCTACGAACTGATACCTTCATAACATTTTGGCCATCAATATTAACATTTTCACGTGTTTGGTCTATGAAGAGTTATCTGTATTATCTATATTAGTCTTCATTCTCCAGAAAAAAATAGCACCAATTACTTACATATTCATATAAATATATATGTATGTCTGTGTATATATACACATACAGTAGAACCTCAATAGTTGACCACCTCCCTTCACTGACCACCTCAAGTGGACATAATTTTCACAGACTAGACATGCACCACATGTGTGCATCTGTACAATAGGCCTATTTGCTTATGGTGACCACCTCTGTATGTTAACCAGTTTGTCACAGTCCCTTGGATGGTCAACTTACACAAGTTCTACTACTACTACCACACACACATACATACACACTCACACACACACACCCCATAAGGAACTGACTCACATAATTAAAGAAGCTAAGAAGTCCCAAGATCTTCAGTCCATAAGCTGGGGACCCAAAAAAAACCAGTCCGAGTCCACAGGCCTGAGAGCCAGAAGAGCTGACAGTATAACTTCCAATCTGAGTCCAAGCCTACAGCAGCAGAAAACCCATATCCCAGCTCAAAGACAGTCAGCCAGGGAGACAGAGAATTCTTTCTTGCTCAGCCTTTTGTTTGATTCAGGCCCTTGACAGATTGAATGATGCTCACCACATCAGAAAGGTCAATCTTCTTTCCTCAGTCCACCAATTCAAATGTTAATCTCATCCAGAAACATTCTCACAGGCACACCCAGATATGATGTTCGACCAAATATCTGGGTACCCCAAGGCCCAATTAAGTTGACATATAAAATTAACTATCACAGGAGGCAAAAGGATCCCAGCAAGTCTTAAAGATGTCAGCCTCTACAGACGAGCTGTTCAATAGTAACATGATTGAAATGTGCCTCCTCTGAACTGAGGCATGCTGTGATAGCAAAAAACAAATTTCAAAGACTTAGTACCAAACCAAAAAGGTAGAACATTTCCTCATAATGGTTCATTTAGGTTGTCAGTGTCAGTGAAGTAAAGGATATCCAGATAGCTAGTGAAGCATTATTTATTCTCAATTGTTGCACTAATTAGTCTCCATGCTTCCGCAGGCACTGCGCCAGTGCCTCTTCCTTCCACAGAAAGGGAAAGCCAGGTGGTTTGACACTTGCCACAGGTGTGTCTGCAAGAGCATTTCCAACAGAGACTGGTGCGAGGGAGTAGGGGACTGAGCTCAGAAAACCCACCCTCAGTGTAGGTGGGCACCACCCAAGCAGGGACCTGGGTGGAAAAGAAAGACAGAAGACGGGGAAATTCATACTCTCTCTCTTCCAGAGCCTGGATGCCCTTCTCCTGCCTTTGGGCATGAGAATTCCATGGTCTATGGTTTTCGGACTCTGGAACCTTCACCAGCAGCCCCTGGGCTCTTGGACCTTTGGCCTTCGACTAGGAGTTTCAGCATTAGCTTCTGTGGTTCTGAGGCCTTTGGACTTGCCCTGAGCCACATGAATGGTCTCCATGGGTCTCCAGTTTGCAGATGGCCTGTCATGGGACTTCTCAACCTCCATAATCAAGTAAGCTAATTTTCCTTTAAAAATCCCTTTTTATGGCTCAGCGCCTGTGGCTCAAGCGGCTAAGGCACCAGACACATACACCTAAGGTGGCAGGTTCGAATCCAGCCTAGACCCGCCAAACAATAATGGCTGCAACCAAAAAATAGCTGGGTGTTGAGGCGAGCACCTGTAGTCCCAGATACTTGGGAGGCTGAGACAGGAAACTCGCTTGAGCCCAGGAGTTGGAGGTTGCTGTGAGCAGTGAAGCCATGGCACTCTACCCAGGGGGACAGCTTGATGCTCTGTCTCAAAAAAAAAAAAAAAATCCCTTTTTATGTATATATTTCTCTATACACATATGTCTTATTGGTTCCAGCTCTTTAGACAACTCTGACTAAAAAACACTCATTTATGCTTTTATGTTGATTACATATTAAATGATACTGTAATATACTGAGTTAAATAAAATATATTATTAAAATCAATATTACCTGTTTCTTTTTACTTTTATTTATTTATTTATTTATTTTTGCTTTTTTTTTTTTTTTTTTTTTTTTTCTTTGGCCAAGGCCGAGTTTGAACCCGCCACCTCCGGGTTCAAAGCTGGCACCCTACTCCTTTGAGCCACAGGCACCACCTTCTTTTTACTCTTTTAATGTGGTTTCTAGAAAATTTCAGATCACAGATGTAGCTCACACTTCATTTGTATTAGACAATGGTACCCTGGAGTCCTGGGTGGATATATCCACTCACAAGGGCTAGGGATGGCTTCAGGAATCCAGACAAATTCATTTTTTAATAAATCTCAGCTGCACTAATGGGGAAGCTGAGGCATCAACGAGTGATATGGGCTAAGCTCACATAGTATTGTTGGGGTCAGGGATCACCATGACTTCCTGAGCATAGAACTCACTGCATGCAGATTTAACCTGCAACTAAGACCTACCCCAGGGCAGGTGGAACAGATACCAGCCTGGCTCAGGCATGGCCCTGCCTATACTTCCCGGAAGAGTCTCTCTATGCTGCTGTGAATATCCAGCTGGGGAGGGAAGGAGCTGACAACCCAACTGTCTATGTTCTTGCTTCTTTGGGTTGGGTAAATTCTACTCAGGAAGAGCATCTACTCTCTCTGAAGCAATTCTTATTCCCTCTGATCAAATACATTCTAATGTTTGTTAGTCGGTTTCCAACAGGATAAAATCCTAAGGCTGCCTGATTTCCCCGTGTCATTGGACAGATATAAGCCTTCCTTCTCCTTTGTTTGCTTTTCTAGGCACTGAGAGGTAACAGAATTAATTCCCTTTACTGAGAAAATTTCAAATCCATTTGTAAATACTGGTTTGGTTCTTAAATGGTCCTTGAGAGGTGATATATAATTAAAGGCTGTTTAGATTTCACTTAAGCAAGACGTTTCCAAGCAGGCAAGAGTGATGCTGCTGGAAGTGCCTGTTTACAGGTCTTATTAAGGTCTTCAAGGCACACAGAAGGGCCCACCAGGCAAACGCCCAGAGCACGAAGCAGGAGGGTGGGGAGTAAGGCAGGTGGGGGGTGGGAGTGTGGAGGGGCTTTCCCAAAGAGTAGGAAGAAAGGAAGGATGAAACAAATAGCAGAGAAGACTGAAAAAATTCACCAGGAAGCCTTGTTCTGGCTCATCCCTGCCACCACAGCTCATGGAGAGGCCCCCGTCACAGCCACCCAGGCAGCTGAGTCCTACTACGATGGGGGTCACAGAGGTCGTGAAGTAAGTGCCCAGGATGCCCTCCTGTCTTCCTTGTCAAGCAGCCTTCACCACAAAAAAGACCTCCTTGGCCCCTTTGCTGACTCCCTGGCCAGCTGGCCCTGCCCTGTCAGGCAGGCCTTTGTCTCTTTTCTTGCCACTTCACTGAGACGTCTTTGGTGAAATAAACATGACGAGGTTGCGTAGGTTGCAACTGTGCCCTGTCCGCATTTCCAGCTTTGCCCCTTCCTAGTTTGCCAGAGGTTCGGTCTCTTTGACTCCCCACTCTCTATCCTCCAATAAACATCCTGCTTTGCCAGATTAACCATTGAGCTACTCTAGTGGAAAAATGAAAGGGAAGAGAAGGAAGTTGACAAGATGCACACGGGGTCAGCTCAGGAGGAGGATGTGAGTGCCGAGGAGGCAGTGGGGAGGGGGTCCTGACGCTAAAGTGGAGCTGGGACTCTGCACACAGCAGACTTCAGACTAAGAATACCAAACTATGGATATTTTTTTCATTCTTAATATACTTTACTAAGAAGAATGTATTTCAACTCCATCCCAGTAAACAAAAGATGTAAAGCCTCCATCTTTTTATGGCTAAAATAGTATTCCACAACATACATATTCTACAATTTGTTGATCCGTTCATGGGTTGATAAGCTTTTGGGTTGTTTTCACGTAACCTAAAAACTTATATCCTCTTATTAATTTGAAATAAAAAAGGAATATCAAACTATGAATGGCCTGAAAGCGCACCATTCCCACCAGGGCACAAAAGCTTCATTCAAGGCTCTGCACCTGTGGATCAAGCGGCTAAGGCGCCAGCCACATACATCTAAGGTGGCAGGTTTGAATCCAGCCCGGGCCCGCCAAACAACAATGACGGCTGCAACCAAAAAAAAAAAAATAGCCGGGCGTGTGGCAGGCGCCTGTGGTCCCAGCTACTTAGGATGCTGAGGCAGGAGACTTGCTTGAGCCCAGTAGTTGGAGGTTGCTGTGAGCTGTGATGCCATAGCACTCTACCTAGGGGAAAAGCTTGAGGCTCTGTCTCCAAAAAAAAAAAAAAAAGAAGCTGCATTCAAGGTGTAAAGACCTGAGGCACAGGTGGGCCAGCACTAGCCTAGATGGCTCCTAGAATACCTGTAACATCGAAGACATAAAACTGGATGGTGTTTGAAATGTTCGAGCAAATGTTCCCGCAGGGGAACCAGCTTCACAGGTTCTAACAAAGACTGCGAATTGCCCATCCAATGTCCCTTACTCCTTGTCCTCTTACCAACAGAATCTCGGGATTGGTGGGGTGGGAGGTAATTTGGCCATTAGATAATTATGTTCCGGCCCTGCACCTGTGGCTCAAGTGGCTAAGGTGCCAGCCACATACACCTAAGGTGGTGGGTTCGAATCCAGCCCAGGCCCACCAAACAACAATGACAGCTGCAACCATGAAATGGCCGGGCGTTGTGGCGGGCACCTGTGGTCCCAGCCACTTGGGAGGCTGAGGCAGGAGACTCGCTTGACCCCAGGAGTTGGAGGTTGCTGTGAGCTGTGATACCATGGCACTCTACCCAGGGGGACAGCTTGAGGCTCTGTCTCAAAAAAAGAAAAAAAAAAAGATAATATTATTCCAATCTCCCTTGCAGCTAAGAATGGCCATACCACAGTTCTGGCCAATGAGAAATGAGAGTAAGTCTGCTGGAAAGATCCGGGAAAGAATTCTTTGCCTTTCATAGCACTGCCTGTTCCCTGGCACTTCCTTTCACTTCCTGCCAGAAATATGGGCAGGAGGCTAAAGACTGAGCAGCCACTATTTTTCCACCCAACTCTGACCATAAAAATGACAGTCATAAGCTGAGAACAGGAGATCAGCAGGAGTAAAAGGTAGGGGTACAGATATGACCATGCAGAGGACATTTCACGCCTACACTCCGTCCCAGATGTTTAGTTCCATGAAAAATGAATAAAACCTACTTTAAGCCATTCCTTTTCAGATATATATATATAGTTGCATCTTCACAAACAGACATGACATTAAGTGGGTTCATTAGGCAGAGAAAGTCTAAAAAACACTATTGAAATCACCAGCACCAGAGAAACCCCTGTTCTTTTTTTTTTTTTTTTTGAGACAGAGCCTCAAACTGTCCCCCTGGGTAGAGTGCCATGGCACCACAGCTCACAGCAACCTCTAACTCCTGGGCTCAAGAAAGTCTCCTGCCTCCACCTCCCAAGTAGCTGGGACCACAGGTGCCCGCCACAATGCCCAGCTATATTTTGGTTGCAACCATCATTGTTTGGCGGGCCCGGGCTGGATTCGAACCCACCACCTTAGGTGTATGTGGCTGGCGCCTTAGCCGCTTGAGCCACAGGTACTGAGCCGAAACCCCGTTCTTTAAACTGAAAATTCTTTTGAGTTTTGGGGAATTATTCAATACCAAGCAAATTTTGACCTTGTCCCCACAAAGGCAGGACTTAGGAATATTGGCCAGGCCTGGATCACCAGAATCTTGGCTGTGGCCATGCAACTCATCAAGCTTTGACATGAAATTAAAGAAATCAGTGGGAAAGAGGATACCAGGGTTTGTAGATTTAGAGTCATGTTTAGAGAGTGCCACAGACATGGTGGGGATGAAGGGACAAGGAGACAGCAGTGCACAGGAGGGTGGTTGTGGCCTGGCAGTAAAGGATGTTCACAGACACAGAGAAGCAGAGTGCCAGTAGTGCAGGTAGACAGGGCCCGTGGAGCACAAGCCAAACTGATTCCTGTGTGAGGGAGACAAACCACACCAATAACATGAACAGAAATCATTTGAATATAGAGAATTGTTAGCCCTTATAACAAGGTAACCAAAACATAAAAAGAGAACTCAAAGGTATTATAGAGGTAGAAAATGCAGTAACAGCTACTGTCACTAGGGGCAGAGGAAGAGAGGGGGGAGGCTGGGATTGATCAAATTTAGAAATGTAAAGAAAGGGTAGAGCCTGTGGCTCAAAGGGCACCAGCCCCACATACCAGAGGTGGTGGGTTGAAACCCAGCCCCGGCCAAAAACTGCAAAAAAATAAATAATAATAATAATAATAATAATAAAGATTATTTTAAAAGAAAGAAAGAAAGAAAGGAAGGAAGGAAGGAAGGAAGGACCCCTGACTTGAAATTCAGACTTTGGAGTCGAGGCAGCGACGGACTGGTGTGTGATACCAGGAGTTCTGCTAGATTGGAAAAACTGCAGACTGAATTCTGCTGCTGCTGAGGAAGGAGCTGCCTCTGCCAGGGTGAAGAAGTCTGGTGGAGGGAAGGAACACACTGCCTCTCCCTCTTCCAGCCCTGCAGTCACCCTTCTGGCACCCCTACTGGCAACGTCTGGCAAAACAAGGCAGCTGGCAAAGCAGGAGTGTGGCTTGTAGCGAGCAGTGACAGAAGAGGGACGTGGAGCCGAGACACAAATATTTAATAACTGGCACAAATTCCCTGAGGTAGAAATTCAGTGAACAATGTTTTGCTCCATATTCTGAAAGATGCTAATTAGTAGAAGCCAACACGGACCTTAGAGGCTCAGAAGCACCGGAACACAAACAATACTGAATGTGATTGCCAGGAGCCACCCCGTTGTCACCACAGGCAAATCGAAGCACGATGGAGGAAAGAAGGGAAGGAAGGGCCCCACTGCAGGAAACAGCAGCTCAGGTGAGCCAGCCGGGGGAGCCAAAGGAAGGCCACCTGAGGGGGGGCACGCAGCAGAACTGGAGCCTGGACAAGCACTGTTCCAGCTGCTCCTCTGTCAGCGCTAGTGGAAGACTTGACCTCTGCAGTACCGTCCTTCCATGGCATAATAAGGGCCACAAACTGAGAGCTGCAGACGCAGGGTGCACGCCGCCTGGCAGGTCTCACAGCGAGTGCAAATCGAGTCTGGGTGTGCGGCAGCCAGAATGAGCAAGTGTTTCCTTGTTCTTGGGGTCCCTTTTTCTGCACACTCCCCACCTGTCAAAGATTCTGACCCTAAAGGGAGAGAACTAATACTTTACCTCAGGATTATGAGGCTGCTCGTTCCTTGATCCTGAGATTTGCTACAAGAGTCTGAGCAGACACAGCCAGGCACCTAGAGGTTCCCAAACCGTTAACTTGCACTCAGAGTGAAAGATGGCCACGTGCAGAGGGGAGGCTTGGGACCGTGAGCAGCGGGAAGCATAAGGCCTTACTGAGAGACGGCACATCCCTTTGTGGAGCCCATAATATGGCTCAGGTAGACAGTGGTGGCATAAAACGCTGACATAAACGTGTCCCCAGCTTGGCCCAAGCCCCCAACAGGCACCCACTAAACAGAAGTCTAGCCTGGCCAGATGCAGCCTCTCCCCCACTTTGCCTCCAAGGTCACCATCCTTGCTTTTGTGTTGGAGAACAGAAAGGAAAGGGACAGAGGAGGAGGATAGAGAGCCCAGGACTGTGCTCAGGGGCCTTTGAGGACCAAGCCCCGGGGAGCAGCTGCAGTGAGGGAGGCCCTGCGAGGGAGAAGAAAAGAGTAATTTAAGAGGCTTTGCCAGCGACCATGCCTTCCCTTCACGGGTTTACAGAAGTACAAGCCAAGGACGTAAATTGGTTTGAAATTACTTTCGCTTGTGTACTCTGTGCTCTTTTAACCACAACATTGCTTTGGGAATAAACCTGAGGTGGCTCTATAAAAGTTATGAAAATAATCCCAAAAGTCCCCTTGGAGACACAAGGACTGTCAGAGAACCCCAAACCTTTTCTATTTCCATTTCTAGACCAATTCTTTGAACAGGACAGCTCTGGGCATCGTGCCCTTGCTGCTATAGTTCTCACAGACTCAGCCCCTCTCCTCTCCTCCCACAACTTCCAACAGGTTCTCTGTCGCCTAAGGACTTTTCCCCAGCCTGCTTGGAGGGAAATGCAGTGTGCTAGGCCTCCCACCTATTTGCCCCACATCCCAGCCTGAGGCCTTTCTCTCCTTGAAGAAGGGAGGGCTGGTCCCTTCAGGCGTGGACAACTTTTATCCCTTAGGGCAGTTGTTACCAACATATCACACATACACTTGCACATACACTCACAAACACACACATGCCTCCTGGGCTTAGGTGTGCCAAGTCCCCCGGCACAGCACTGTGAAGGGGAGGAGCCCCCAGGACTCAGGGGTTGCCACAGGTCTGTGACTTCTGTGTCCCCTTGCCTCACCAAAATGCCACCACTTCCTTAGAAAAAAATGATAACCCGGGTCTGCCAGTGCGATTCCACTCCTATCTCCTGGGAGAAGTAAGAAGCACTCGGGGAAGGCACCCTTGGAAGACCTGGGCTAGAAGGGAAGGGTGGTTTCTGAGAAATAGGAACAGTAGAGAGGTGGCAATGCTTGAAAAACAAAGCCCAATTCATAATTCTCATACCAAGCACACTTAACCTCATCTCCTGCTGTGCTGGTTATTAATTCATTGCCTTTCACCTCCATCATCTTGAGACATTTCAACATCCTCACTCCATCCGACACACTATCATTATGTTCCTGGATCTGCTCAGCTCTGGCAACCAGTGTCTGAACTCCACATCCAATTATTCTTGCAGCCTTTATTTCCATACCCCAGGGAGTGTTTGTTTCTCAGAAAAACATCAGTCCCTTGGAGCCATAATTTTCTTCCATTCCACCAGCCAGCTCCTGGTCCTGCTTCCAAATACAGGTTGATCTCATCACTGAGTCCTTGAATCATACTCCTCTCCATCTGTAACTAGAGGAATTACCTGGTTTTGAATCCCTTCTCTAGCACACCCCATGTATGTGACTTCAGGCAAATATTACCTAACTGGGACTCAGTTTCCTCATCTGTTAAAGGAATCGACTATTAATCTCAATCTCCATGTTTGCATCAATGTATACAGACATGTTTGCATCAATGTATACAGAAATCAATTAATAAAAAATAATAATAAAAAAAATCTCAATCTCCTGGAATAGTTATGAAAATCAAACAAAACTATAAATGTCAAGAGCTTAGAGCTTTATGCCTAGAACATAGTATGTGCTCAATAAACATTAGGCATCATTATTATTATTATTGCCATCATTCCTCACCTTTGTCCATTAAAATCCCAATCCTAGTTAAGTGTTAAACAACACTGCCTCTGCTAGAATCCTATAGCTGGGAAACTGAACACTTCCAAAGTTAACCTTGCAACTCTGGGAAGGTTCAATCCTTGCCAATTAAACACAAGATTCTCACTCTATTCTTGCCTCTAGTGGCCATTTCTTGTCTGTGATTAGATCCCACACTCATGTCCCCTGATTTACAATCCATATTTTTCTAGCTTTTCTCAAGTCTTAGACATGACTAGCATAAAACTTTTGTCTCTTTTTTCATTGAGAAACTGGAGCATGGCTCCATGCTTGTAGCTCAGCAGCTAGGGCGCCAGCCACATACACTGGAGTTGGTGGGTTAAAATCCAGCCCAGTCCTGCCAAACCACAATGAGAACTAGAACCAAAAAATAGCCGTGCAATCGTAGTGGGTGCAGTAGTCCCAGCTACTTGGGAGGTGGAGGCAAGAGAATTGCTTAAGTCTAGGAATTTGAGGTTGCTGCAAACTGTGATGCCATGGCACTCTACCAAGAGCAACATAGTGAGACTCTGTCTAAAAAACAAAAAAAAAAAAAAGAAAGAAAAGAAAAGAAACTGGAGCATAATTTCCCTCAACTTCTAGTCCCTGTATAAACTGCCTCGGGTCCTCACACAGAACTGGTTTTCTCCTCCATTTCCTTTCCTGTCCAAGGTCCTCTCTGTCCATCTTCTGTGTCCTCCAGGTCCTTCCCCATGAGTCGTCCCTCCCCAGACCCTCAGCTGACCTCTGTCCTGAGCCTCTCTGCTTATTCTATAAATAGGCTCATTTTTCTCCTGCCTTCCAAGAAAACACTCCTGTTATGACTTTGTGTCACCTCCAGGAAAATTTCTCTTCTCCACTCTTCACCAGAATGTCTCACATGTGGTCTCACTCAGACTGTGAGCCATGATTCTCACTCACCCCCCAACCTCCTACGACCAGACTTCCATCCCCAGTACATAACTGAAGTCGGTCCTTCTATTTCTTCAGCTCCCCTCTGCCTGGCACTAATGACTATTCCTTTTTATTCCAACTTCTCCATTCCCCACCCCAGCCCTTGCTGCAACACACATACACCCTCCAGGCTTCCTCGGCCCCTCGCTGACTCTCCCTGCTCTGTTGTGGATATGGAACCCTCTTCCTCTGACTCTCTTAAAGTCTGGGGTTCCTGGAGCTTTCTTTATGACACTCTGTTCATGCATTAGCACCCTCTCTGGGTGCCTTCCTCTTCTTGGGTGGCTGCATGTTTCCAAACCTTTAACTCTAATGGCGAATTTTTTCCTAAACCTCAGAGCCTACTGATTGTGTGAAACCTTCATCTGGGTGTTTCAGAGGACATCAGACACGTGTTCTGGCCCATCATCTCTCAACAGGTCCCCATTGCTCAAACTCAATATTCCTTACTCCAATTGGTAAACATCACCTCCCATATTGCTCATAAGTCATGAAACTAAGCCAGTTCCCCTCCCCTAACAGCCCTCTCCTCACCTCATTTCCTAACCTATACCTCTTAAACGTTTTCCAACCTGACTTTTCCTCTGTTTCTCTGCTGCCCAGCTCTACTCCCCTCCTCTCCTACCTGAGCATTGCCACCATCTCCTCATTGATTTCTGCTTTTGATCCTGTTCCTCTGAACCCTCCCCTGCACATGGTTCCAGAGAGAGCTACCAAACACAGATGTGACCCATTTACCACCCTGCTTAAAACTTTGGATGGATTCCCATTTTCAAGCACTTTATAATAGCCTCAAAGGACCCATGTCATGCAGCTTTCAGAAAGCTCTCAGATCTTCCTCCTCCCACCCCCCACCTTGCATATTAAGCGCCACCCAGACCAAAGTAGTTCCGCACACACTGTAGGTTGGGCTGACATCTGTGCATCCTCTGAGCCCCAGCAGATGGAGTACATCTCCTTTTCGGTTCCCTTAGCAACCCTCACACACTGACATCTGAGCTTTCACCACACATCGCGTTTGGGTAATTCTTTGATTTCTGGCTTCCCCACAAGCCTGCAAGCTCCTTGAAAGCAGGGCCACGTCTTAGCCTTCTCTGTGTGCCTGGCACCTTCCCAGCCCCTGGCCTACCCTGGGTCTTGAGTAAATGATGGCTGAACTGAACTAGACTGACTAAGTTGGCCACTGAGCCACTCTCTCTCAGAACTCTCCACACCTGGCCCACATCAAACCTCCCTACAACTGTCGCTTCAAAGGCAGGATCATTCCTTCCAGATGAAAGCCCCCCGTTCCACCGTCACAAGTCTTTCCCTCACTCTAGTTACGTGAGTTTCCGTTTTACTCATAGGGTCCCGTAAGTGGAAGTTATTTTCTGGTTTTAAATAAAATAAAAGTCATCTGATACCCCAAAAGTCATCGCAGATGACCTGTATGGAATGGATGTCAGGAGACGTGGCTGATATTCAGTCTGATAGAGAGCACTGCACACCTTGTCCTGCAGGTTAACCCCGCTAAGTGCACAATGACAGGATGGGAAAGCTGAGCGGGACCCCACTGCCTGCCCTGTCAAAGACTTTCTTTGTTGAGGTTTTATCTGGCGTCATAAGCCCAAGAGTGAGATGGCTGGAAGTCAGAGTGGCAGTGAAGGAGGCCCAGAGGCTGATAGGTGGTGGCCTGGGGAAGAGACAAGGACCAGAGAACCAGCTGTGGTCCCCCCCATCTAAGGACGACTGCAAGATAAGGAGGCCCTGGAGGAAAATACCGTCCTGAGCCTCAGGCCACAAGCTGCTCCCCTTGGGTCCCTTAACTCTTAGATTCCTCACAGCTCACAGCCCAGACTTATCTTGCTTAAACTTGTTCACTCCTCACTTCCTCTCAGCCAGTTCTTTTCAAATAAACAGTTTCCTATAAAGCTTTCACTTTCCTCTGCTCTGTTACAAATGACCCTACAGCCAGAAGAGCCACAACAGTGAAAAGTTGCTCTCTGCCCTGAATCCTATAGCGGCGCCTCTTGTCTCCTCCTCCAGGAGGCTGGGCACAGTCAGCCCTCCCCAGCCGGCTGCCCTGCCCGATCCCCCGACACGGTAAATCTCAGAGAAAGACGCGGGGCTGCGCCCACCCTCCTCGGGGGAGCCTCGGAAAGGAAGGGCAGCCTGCTTGTGTTAAAAACAGCCAGCCACCAGTCGATGCCTCATAGCGGGAGAGGAAAGGAGCTGACTCTCAGTAACTCAGCAACCAGCAACAGAGCACATGGTCTGCTCTATGGGGAGCGCAAAATGATTTCTCTCACACCGCTCCTTATTGGAACATTCCCATCGACAGCAATCACTCAGCCTCTCGAAAGCCAGGCTCAAAGAAATAGCAAAGGATAGGGACATGCAGGATTGCTCACAGACACATACACACAAACTCATGCACAAACGCCCAGGTGAGCACACACAGCACACACAAATCCTCAGGCACTCACTTGCAGAAACATGCAGAAACAAAGCCGGCTTTTATCTGCTTGGACCTGCAATAGCCTCCCAGCCGTGCACGTTCCCTTCAAGGCTCATATCCATGGCACATCTCACTAGGGCACGCGGAAGCCTAGAAAAACATATACACTCTCAAAGAACTAAAAACAAAAGGTGTGGAGATACGCAGAGCCCCCACAATCTGGAAGCTTGGTCAGGTGCTGCGGCAGCAGCAGGCTTTTTAGAAGGGGCATGGCCTGCAGCCGACAGATTAACTGTGGCCTTCAGGAGGGTGGGCTGGTGGGGAGAAATCAGTGGTGAAGATGGTGAGCAGCTGGGCTGTTCGTGCACTAGAAACACTGAGAATTTAAGCTAGGGCTGCAAAAAAAATGAATTCTAGAGACATTTTTAGCTCAAAGTGAATATATTTAATGACTAATTCAATGTCATCTAGAACAGGGTAAGAGTAAGAGGAAGAATATTTCTTAGGAGTCTGGCTTGGGCAGCAGGGTGACATGGGAGGAGGGAGGATGGCCAGAAGCACCCCTGTGCTCATGCCAACTATGCACTGAGAATACCCTGAAGACCAGTCCCTGAGGGTACAACCTCTGGGCCTACGGCATGGACCCCAGTGGGCTTCTAAAGCCCTGTCCTGGGCAATCATGTCGGTCAGAAGAGGACAGGCACACAGAGGTCAATGACAGGGAGGGCGAGGAGCCCTCCTAGAGGCCAGAGGAACATGGAAATCTCACATGAAGGTGGCCCCAGCTCTTCTGCCCCCAGCATTTCTGATAGATCACTGTTCTCCAGATCTTCCAATTCACTGGGTGACCATGAACTATAGTCCTATAGCCTGATCTTAGGCGAGGATAGTTATTTAGAAGACTTCAGGGAAGCAGAAGGGCATCCGGTCAAGAGGAGCCATGTGTTGAAAGACACGAGTTGGGTGGTGAATACTGAGGGGCTGGAACATCTGGAGCTTTGGGTGGCCGAGAGTCAGCTGCAGGACTGCGCCTAAGCCCATCCCCCTTCTGGGAACTGCACTTCCCCAGCTCCATGCAGGCAGTTTGTGAGAAAGCTGCATGGTCTTCCCCTGATTCTTCCTGCCTAGACCAGGAAGCTGGGCCAAAGAGTCATCTTCCTGGTATTTTGGGGTCTTGGAATGGAGAGAAGTCATTAACCTTTAGTGGCTGAAGCTATAAAAAGTTCAGAAACTACTGCTGTCCATTTTCCCTCCCATGAGGAAGAACGCTCTACAGAAGGGAGCAGCAAAGAGTCAACTCCAAAAGAAGACCCAGGAAGGAAAGGAGCAGCCTTTCCAGAGGGCTCCTGAGGTCACTGCAGTCCTGACATGCCTGTGCATGTCCAGAGATGTCACAGGATCCTTCCAACACAGTCCCATCTTGAATAAAGCAAGTCCAGCTGGGTTTGTTCACTTGGAACCAAGAGGACCTGAGGAACCAAGTGCAGGGGGTCTGGGGGAGATTGAAATAAGGCTGAGAATAAGCAGGTGAAGGCCTTTAGATGCCACCTGGAGTACTGACATTAACCTCAAAGGAGTCAGCGAGTATCTCTGAGCCACACACAGATACGTGTGACCTTGTGAGACCACAGAAGTGTGTGTGATCTTATGGGACCAGAAAAGTGGACCACATAGGAGCCCGAACATGGTTGAGACATAAGAGGTTCAGATACAACTTAGGGTAATTTCCTTAGGCAAAAGAGAAGAGGGAAGATTCCAGAGATATTTCCAAGGCATCGATTAAAGTATCAGGCAGAGGATGAAGAATTAATGAGGAAGGACGTTCTGAAGTGATGTCACAAAAGGCAAGAAATGAGATAATTTTTTTTTTTTTTTAGAGATGGAGTCTCACTTTATTGCCTCTGATAGAGTGCTGTGGCATCACAGCTCACAGCAACCTTCAACTCCTCAGTTTAGGTGATTCTCTTGCCTCAGCCTCACTAGTAGCTGGGACTACAGATGCTGGCTGCAACACCTGGGTATTTTTTTTGTTGTAGTTTGGTCAGGGCCGGGTTCAAATCCGCCACTGTGGCTCAGCTGGCACCCTACCCACTGAGCCACAGGTGCCACCCCAGGAATGAGATAATTTTAAGGGAAAAACTCATATCGACAACATCCCCCCAAAAGGAGGCCAAGAGATCAAACAAGGTAATACTAGGAAATGATGATGGGATTTGGCATTTCAGAAGCTTCTGGCCAGACAGCAATGGGTTATGTAGGAAATGTGAGAAAGGGACCTGGGAAAATGATTATTGACTCTGCATTTAAGTCTACGAAAAATACCCACCAGCAGTGTTCCCATCCTACCACTCTGGGATCCAATATTGTCATGATAATTCAACTTAATGGAAGTAAAATTATTCTGCTTTTTGACAACGGTTTTATGACTTCCACTTCTATTTTTTTAAGTAAGTTAAATATTTTATTTCATCCAAAGAAAAATGTACTTTTTTCTTATCAGCCACAATAACCCTAAGCCAATAACTCTTTTTAATATATATACTTATTATGTTTCTATGTTTTGAATAGTTAATATATATACATGAGTTTTTAAGAAAAAATCGCTACAGAAGGCCAAGAAGGGGAAAGTGACTCTCTTTCTCTCTCCCATTGTCTCATTAACTACACCACCAGTTTCTTCCCAACATTTCCAGAGGTAGCCCATTCAAATACAATCCTATGGTGCATACATCCCCTTTTCTTGCAAAGATTGATTTCTGTGTATGTCGTTCCATTCCTTGCTTTTACCACTTAATAGAGCTCTGAGATTGTTCCATTTCTGTGCATATAGATCTGCTTCTCATTTCAAAATGACTATACAGTATTTCCATGAATTAATTTACCGTATTTTATTTCATGAGACCCCCGTGGGTGAACTTGTAGGTTGTTTCCACTATTTGGCTAATATAATCAGAGCTGTAGTAAATGTTCTTAGACTTTTCTTAGGGTCTATCTGTAAAACAAACTCCCATAAGTGAAACTGTTAAGCTAAAGAAACTGTGCCTTTGAAAATTTGATAGGCACGTTCAAACTGCCCTCCCGAGCTCCTACCAGCAATGTCTGAGAGCCATGGTTCACTGCACTTTCACCTAGCCATGGTGTGTTGCCACACCTCTTGCTCTTTGACGATTAATGTCACACTCTAGAAAGTAAGGATTAACCTCAGACCTGGGGGGACCCAGGAATGCCTGAGACAATGACCTGGAGCCCTATTTCCTCATAAAATATGAAGTTAAGTCACAGCGGAATGCTGTGTCTGCCTCATCTGCTGTGTGGGACTGCTAATGGCCTGGGGAAATTGTGAAGTGGAAGCCAGGTCTTGAGTCACCACGAACATAGGGACATGAAAGAATCTGAGCGTGACCCACACATCTCTGAGTGTTGCCCAGAGCGTGGGCCCTGCATGGGTGAAAGGGCCAAAGAAGCTGCCTCCTTAGGAAATTGATTGTTCTCCTGAGGAGCTGACGATGCTGTGCAATATAACTTGTCCTTATATCCTTTCAAGAAACTAAGTAGCTTCTGTATCAGTTTAAGGCTTACTATATCTCAAAAGTCTGTGCAGGTGCACAATTCATTGATTTTAGTTTACATTTTATTTGATTATGAGTGAAGCTGACCATTTCCTTATAAATTTAAAGACAGTTGTTTTCCCATCTTTATGAACTATCTTTCATGTTCTTTGCCTACTAGGGAAGTAATGTTCATATTCTTATTGATTTATAAATACTCTTTATATAATACAGAATGTGTCCATTGTCATGTGTTGCAAATATATTTCTAGATCTTAAAATGTCTTCTAACCATATTAATGATATTTCCTGCCATGAAAATGTTCATTTTTATAGAGTCCTATTTATCCATTTTTTGTATCTTAAGATTTCTGAATTTTGTGAAGTCCTTTCAAACTTCTTTTCTACTTTAAGGTCAGAAAAATTTTCTTTCCTAGTCCTTTCTAATTTTTTATTTTTCTGCTTTTTGAGTTTTAATATTTAATATATCTGGTATTTTTATTTTTATGTGAAGAGTGAGGTAGCGATCCAATTATTACCTAAGTCAGTGCCTTCACAACGAAAGCTTTCATACTCGACTACATGGCACTGTTATAAGCTCTTTCTCTGAGTTAGCAATATTAGGCTCTCAAAATGCTTAAAATTTCTCTCAGCAATATAGAACAGATTATACCAATGGAAAGCTTGAGACATATAATGCTCTGTTCCACATTTTTATTAACTATTCCTAAAAATACACAGTATAAAAGGGATTTGTAAAATTTCAACAGAAATTGAAATTGTAATTTAAGTAAACAGCTGCCAGATGGGAAGAAGATTATCCAGTAGCCAAAGAAGATAGAGAAAAGTTTTTGTCCGTGGATTTCCTCTGGATACTCCTAGCTTCAACAGAAGGAGCTTTTCCCATAAGGGAAGCCACACAGGACAGGAGAGAAGCTGCTCCCTGGGGCAGCAAGGGGTAAACCCACAGGCTTCCTCTCCATGGTTGCAACTCCGTTTTATCCCCCCGAGAGTTCCACGCACTGGAGTTCGACACTAATTCCCAACCACATAAGCCAGAGGGAGCAGTGGGTTTAATGTTAGATTCTCTGCCCATGGTAAAGAGGTCAGCAGTAGGCATGGGCTGGACTTTTACAAACCCAGTGGGCAGGACATGGATGGCAAGGAAGTGGGGCATAGTAGGGAAATGGTGAATATCAGATCTTTGTTGCTGTGTTTTAGGCACAAAACCACCACCTCGTTCATATTATCTAGGAAAAAAAAAATCTCTCCTTGCAGCAAATAATAGCCAAGAAGTTTCTTTTTAAATCAACAGATTTACACGAAATACATACTGTCTGAACCCCAGAAGATGTGGTTGAGAGCTGCCCATGTCAATCATCCCACAGCTTATGACCTGAGATGATGATTCAAGCAAGAAAAGAAATAAAAAGAAATGTCAAATGGCCAAAGCAAATTGATCTGCTGGCTAATAAGGAAACAACAGACCTTTCCCCATCTAATTAAACCAGGAAAACCTATGTATAAATGAATTAATAAATTTTTAAAAAAAAAAGAAAATCATACAACTCAATTGCAAAAAAAAAAAAGAAAACAATAAAAGAAAAAATAAATTCTCTTCAGTCTATACACAATCCATCCCTACCACGATGACAGCCGCTACTGTCTTAAGTTACTGTACATTTTGTAGAATTTGATTTGTGGGATTACACAGCACATACCCTTATGTGTAGCTTCTTTCAGTTAACTTAATGAGTTTGTGTTTCCTTCATGTTACTGTGTTGCCTCTAAAATTTTTCTGAATTCTTCAATAGTACTTTGTGACAAAGAAAAGAAAACCAGGAAAACATCGGAGTTTTCACAAAGAGCCGAGATCTTGGATCAGGGATCTTGATTGCACTAAATGGAAAGCAATTGTGATTTTCTTAAGCAAAACTTGGAACTTAGACTTAACAGGTGGCCAGGGGATAAGAAATGAAAAGGCACAGAATCCAGCAAATTTAGAGACCAGAGAGCGGGATGCAGAATGCATCAGGCAGGCTCTTACTTAAATGATAGGCAAACTGCCTCTGGATGACTTAAGTGAAAATAAATTTGCTGACAGCATCTCTGGGAGCCCCAGAATTGTCAGAAAAACTGGAGAATAGAGCTCATAAAATGGCCAGGATGAAGGAGAAGAGGTACTGCTAGAAACACAGAGTGTCTCCTACAGGACGGGGCCAGCATGGCACATCTGCCACAGAGGCTTGATGCACTGTCACCCTGTCCCCAAGAGACCACAATTCAAATGCTGACCCCAGGACCATCATTTCTGCCCCTGGATATCAGCCATGTCTGCTATCACTGCAGATAACCAGTGAATTATCTACTTCCCTGGGTGTTGGTATCACTCACTTCAAATTGAAAATCCTGGTTAAGTCTTTCTCATTGGCCAACTCCTAGCTTCCTACTGGGCCTGAGATTTATTTAATATCGAGCTTTTCAGCTTCCCTTATGAGAGATTAACTTAGTGTCCCCAGCAAGACCATATAATGGACAGTGAAGGAAATGACAAATGGCCACCCCACCAAACATTCTAATATAAGTGTTCTCCTAAGCAGATGTTCTTGCTGCCCCTGCTGAGTACCAACTTTGCCACCCTACTGCTGCCATCTCTGAAAATGAATTGTATAGGTCCCACCACAGTCCTAGGAAACAGCATGGAAGGACCCAAGTCCTGGTTACCAGAGGAAGAGAAGAAGGAAGTTCCTTTCTGGAACTCAGGGTTCCAAAAAGAAAGGCAAGGGCGACACCCGTAGCTCAAAGAGGTGGGGAGCCGGCCCCACATACTGGAGGTAGAGGGTTCAAACCCAGCCCCGGCCAAAAACTGCAAAAAAAGAAACAAAAAGAAAGGCAAGCAATAAATACACTTAGAGGGAAAGAGAGAGAGAGAGAATATAGCACACAAAGTTCAAGAAGAAAAATTTTTACTGTTTTCAATAAATATCTTTAATTGCATGCTTTGGTTTCTCATTTAAACTAAGGAAGACATGGAGTCTATAAACTGAGATTCAAGGAACAGGGGTCTGATTAAGGGAAGAATATAAAGCTGTTAAAAAATCATATTTAAATTTAATATCGCTTTGAGATTGCAGAAGAAATAGACAGTAAAGAGGATGAAAGGCTTTAAAACCCTTCCCTCAGTGCAGAGAATAACAAAGAAATAGAGATGAAAATTAGAGATGCTGTGGAATGAAGAGCCCCAGATATATAAGCAATGCACCTGAAAGGAACCATAATATGTTGAAAATAAACAATCATCAGAGGTATAATAAAAGAAAGCATTTCCCGGAGATCTCAGGATCAAAACTGGTCTGCAAGAACAAAATGTAATTAATGAAAAGGAACAACCCCTCCTATATTCTGGTGATTTTCAGGAATAAAGAAGATACTCTGTAAACATGGAATGCAGGGAAACACTGATGGTGTGAAAGAGAGGGAAGAAAACGTCAAGCTAGACTCAGGCTTTTCCTTTCAGGCCCAAACAGATAACTGGCATATTCTTGGCAGAAGACTTGTTTTAAATGTATTGTAGCCAATCTAAATAGAAATGAAACTAAGAAATTCAAAAGTAGAGAAACTAAAATGTAAACAACTTGGTAACGGGCAATGAAATTCCCTAAGTGGAGATTTGTCAGAGTACTATATTTGCCATAAATATGGTTAAGCAAAATGCCAAAGTACATTCTAAAACAGAAGATAAAAATTAACAAAAGTGTTATCATCTTATTCAAAATATTTTTTATAAAAACATGAAAGTTAAGGGAAAGTAAATGAATGTTTTTTCTCATGCCAAAGTTGAGGAGAAAAAAAAGAAATATAGTAGAACCTCTGTAAGTTGACCAGCCAAGGGACTGTAACAAACTGGTCGACATAAGTTACTGGACTACTGTATTGATACATATGTGTGGTACATGTCCAGTCTATGAAACTTAAGTGAACTTAGGAGGTGGTCAACGATGGAGGTTCTAAGTTGACTTAATTTTCCTAGGCTAGACATGCACCACAGATATGTGTATCAGTACAGTGGGCCTAGTTCCTTATGTTGACTGCCGCCATATTTGACCAGCTTGTTACAGTCCCTTGAGTGGTCAACTTACAGAGGTTCTACTGTATTTAATTTCCAATGCCAACAGTTAAAGGAAACTGTATTTAGGTGCTTCTAATTAAATGGATTTATCTGTAGAATTCAAAACAAGTTGTATAGCCCATAAATCACTACTAGGGGAAGAAAAAAATCAAACAAAACAGGACATATAGTAAAGGATTAGAAGTGGGAGCTATGAGTAGGTTTCTGTCAAAGCAAACAACAGGATGAAAAAGATTGAACAGGCAGCTTGGCCATAAGTGTAAATCAGTTAAATTACTATCCTAAAACAAAAAGACTACCAGATGAGCATGAGAATGAAAGTGCAGCTACAAGCTGTTTTCAAGAATCTAAAACAAAGTAACATGGAAAGGTTTAAAGTAAAACATTGGACACATGTAAATCACACAACAAAAGTAGAAGCAGGGGGTTCATTTCAACATAATTCCTCCTCTTTTATATAAACATAAATTCTAAACCAGCCAAAATCATCAAACTGAACAAATAGGATTATTTTACCTTTGGTGACGGTACATCCCGCACTGACATTCTAATATCAACAGAAAAAAGTTTCTATGCTAAATAACATGGCATTAAATATAACAAAGCAAATTCTATTGGAAATAAAGGGGAATCTTAAAAAAAAACGTATTACACTATATTAAATTCTATGCCACGTATATTCTCTAAAAGACAAAATGGAAAGTAAAAATAATAAGACTGTACAGTGGCTTTCAAACCATCTTAAGAGTGGTGATAAAAGGTGCTGAGAAGGCCAAGTTTGGACCATCTATCCTGCATTCATCAGCGTCTAGATAACCAGCATTTGAAGAAAATAGCCTGGAGAAAGAAATAAGGTTGATTATGTTTCATTGCTTTTTAAAAATTTCTGTGACATTACTCCAAAAGTCAGGTTTTAAATTCAGTGTATGTCAATATTAGTTCTAATGGCTTCCTTAGTCAAAAGCTACTTACAAAAAACCCTACAGAACCACACAGAAGAATCACACTGTTGGCAATACTTTCTGAATCCATTATGCAAAGTTTTTTGATGAAATTCTGTTAGTGAATTTCCATCTTCCCAGCTGCCAATCTTTTATTCATGCCAAATAATTGGAAGGTAATGTGTTTTGATTTTTTTTAACCAAATAAGCTCAAAAGCAACAAAATTCTTTGAATGTTTTTTTAAATAAGTTAGACGTTTTTTTATTCCGAGGTTTTTGAGTATGCGTATGTGAGAAATATTGTAAGTGACATATATTGTTTTCAGCAAGAAAATTATGTAAGAACAAAATATTCCAGACATCTGTTTTCAAAATGCTCTTTCCTTTGCTCAAGTTTCTGTCAAAAAAGAACAGTATCTCACTTGTTGTTAAAACATTACCTTTACCTTCAAGGAACAGAAGAAATGTAGTTGTTTCTTCAAAAATGTCTGCTTGGACAAAAAGTCATCAAATTTGGATTGTTTGCCTTTCTGTATGGGAAAAAAAAAATGTGTCTTACTTGTCCTTACGTTTGAGAAATTTTTAGAACATTTTGCCCCGAGATAACTGTTTTCTGAGAAGGTACAAATTATACTCACAATCATGGTCCTTCTCTTAAATGTGTTATGAAGATTCTACCACTTTTTTTTTTCAGCATGTCAGTGAGCCATCTGGTTTCAAGTTGGTACATTTCCTTACCTACAATGGAAACAATAGATAAATTTCACATGTACAATCCATGCCTTACCCTGGGACCCATTTCATGCCAGTAGTAGCAGCTGCTCCATCTGTAGCTACAACGAAGCAATTTTCCAAACCACCCCCCTCCATAAAACAGTGGGATTTTAAAAATTGTTACCAACAAAGTAAAGTACTATTGAAAAACTACCTTCATTAGGTTGGCTCAATACACACACAATGTGCTTTGCGAATTTACTTAGGGAAAGATCATCCATCCAGTAAGCAGTCTGAAGGGAAGCATCTTAGAGGCACCTATACCATATTAAAGAGCATGTTCTAAAACTTGTTTCTTCAGACATATAAAAATGGATTTATCTTTTCTATTATAAATATAAATTATAAATAAAAGGAATTTATTTCTCACAGTTACGGAAGCTGAAAAGTACAAGGTCAAGGGGCGCCCCCTGGTGAGGGCCTTCTTGCAAAGTTACAGGGTGGTACAGGGCACGACGTGGCAAAAGCATTAAACATGTTAATATGTTACCTCAGGTCTCTCTTCCTCTTCTTATAAAGCCACCAGCTACTCTTCCATGATATGCCATTATTTAACTAATCCATCAATCTATTAATCAAAGACTGGGGTACCATTCATGAGATCTCCTCATGGCCCAATAGCCTCTCTAAGGCCTCACCTCTCAACACTGCCACAAAGAGGATTAAGTTTCAACATGAGTTTAGGAGAAGAAACTCAAATTGCAGCACCTGTCTTCAATTACTTTTCACTCACAGAGGAATGCCCTTTTAGTTTCTCATGAAGTGGTTTCTGGGTATAATTTCAATGACTTTTACCATGAAAAGAAGAAAAAGTGTATCCTCTTTGATGTGTGAATTTTTCTTTTACTATACAAAAAGAAAACTCTAAATGGGTTATATATTTTTAATACATTTGGATTAAATATTAAATAACTTAACCACAGCTAAAAAAAAGTTACCAACACTTATCTTCAGGTTCTAAATGCTTACTTTTTAAATGCTTTGTTATTAGGAGGACCAAAAAATAAAAAAATAAAAATCTCAATTACAAACTAACCATTTTTTAAAAATTGGTTTAATGGAGAATATTATTATACATACAAATCCACACTGGATGTGGCCAAATTTCCAATTAAAATTTACCACTATAGGAGAAAGAAAAGAAAATTAGCTATTTGGCTTAAGAAATCATGAAAAGGGACATGTAAGGAATGTCTTAAAAATAAAATAATAAATATAACAGAAAACACAGTCACATGTCACTTCATTATAGGGACATGTTCTAAGGAATATTTCCTCAGGTAGTTTTACCATTGTGCAAACTTTGCAGAGTTCCCTGGCACAAACCCAGATGGTATCACCTTCTACCCACCTGTGCTACATGGTATGGCCTGTTGGCTCCTAGGCTACAAACTTAGACAGTATACTATTGAACTGAATCCCGGATATAATTGTGACACAATAGTATTTATATAGCTAAGCATCTCTAAACACAGAAAAGATACAGTAAAAAACATAATTAAAAAGACAAAAAATGTTGCATCTGTATAAGGCCCTGACCACGAATGGAGCTGCAGGACTAGAAGTTGCAGTGAGTCAGTGAGTGACACTGCTGAAGGCTTGGGACACTACCGAACGCTACTGTAGACTTTACATAGCACTGTACTGTAGGCTATCCTGAATTCATTTGAAATTTTTTCTCTCTTCAACAATAAATTAACCTTAACGTACTATAACATGTTTATTTTATAGACTTTTTAACTATTTTAACTTTTGAGTCTTTTGTAGTAAGAGCTTAAAACACAGATTGTATAGCTGTGCAAAAATACTTCCCTTTGTTGTAACCTTATTCTATAAGCCTTTTTCTATTTAAATTTTTTTTAATTTTCTTAAACTCTTCTATTAAAAACTAAGACACAAATACCCAATAAGCCTAGGTGTACACAAGGTCAGGATCATCAGTATCACTGTCTCCCACTTTCACATTTTATCCCACTGGCAGGTCTCCAGGGGCAGTGACAGGCATGGAGCTGTCAGCTCCGATGATAACGATACCTTCTGCTGGAATACCTCCTGAAGGACCCACACAAAGCTGTTTTATAGTTAACTTTGCTTTTAATAAGTAGAGAAGGTATACTCTTAAATAATGATAAAAATATAGTACGGTAAATTCATAAGCCAATAACGTAGTCATTTATTATTTTATCAAGTATTATATACTGTACATAACTGCACCGCCTATGCTTTTATAGGACTGGAAGTGCAGCAATTTGTTTAATCAGCAGCCCAGCACACAAGCAGTGCATTACACTATAATATCACCACATTATGACGGCTACAATGTCACTAGGCGATAGGAATTTTTCAGTTCCATTATAATCTTATGGGACTATTGTCGTATCTGTGATCTGTCATTGATGGACTCCTCGTTATTCAGTGAATGACTGAAATTACGATCAGCCCTCCTTATCACAGGTTCCACATCGGAGAATTCAACTGACCAATCAAAACTAAGTGAAAAAATAAAATTAAAAAAAATAATAATAAAAAGAATACAAATAAAAAACAATACAGTACACAACTATTTGCCTAGCACTTGCGTTGTATTAGGTACTATCAGAGATTGAGATGATTTAAGGTGTTGTATATGAGAAGACGTGTGCTCATTATACACAAAGACTATACTATTTTATACAAGAGGTGTGAGCACCTTCAGGTTTTGGTATGGCAGTTTGAGGCAGGAGGTAGGTCCTGGAACCAATTCCCCAAGGATACCAAGAATGATTATATTTACAAAGCAGAAGACAGTAGAATAACAAATAAATTCAAAGGCTGAATTTTATAAAGAAATAAAAAATATAAAATATGCAATAAAAAAGAGAAAGCTTTGTGCACGATTTTAGAAATAGTGAATGGCAAAGAAAGAGGCAAAGATTTTTAGAATAGAGAATTGGGTTTTTTTTTTAAATCATGTATATGAATTTAAGAATCTTAAAGAATGGGCAGTGACTGTGGCTCAGTGGGTAGGGCACTGGCCCCATATGCCAAGGGTGACGGGTTCAAACCCAGCCCCAGTTAACATTAAGTTGGATACTTAGGGGAAAAATTGAATGTGTTATTAAAGAATTAAGTCCATAAAACATCATGGGCATACGTACTCTTCCAGATGAGTTCTTTCAAATCTCGTAAAAAGATACATTTCAATTATTTTCTAAACAGCTAAAAATGGAATATAAAATAAAGGAAAATCAAAAGTCAATTGCAAATATAAATGCAATTATTTGTAAAGCTGAATTTATAATATATTTAAATAAATATACAGCATGACTATGTAAATAATAGTCCATAAATACAAAGGATGTTTAATACAGTATTTGTAAATCTATTAAAAAATTGATATGTACTACATCAATAAGTTATGAAAAGAAAACCACATTATTACTTGAACAGAAGCACAAAACGTGTTTGATTAAACCAACATCCTATTCATGGTAGGGGAAAATATCTCAGGAAAACTAAAAATTAAAGTTTATTTCTTTGATGTGAAAAGAATTATATACCTCAAGCCAACATCAGACATTATTCTCTATGATTCATGTTAGAAGCATTTTCATTAAATTCAAGAGCCAAAAAAGTATGTCCTACAAGATTGCCATTATTTTGCCACTATTTGGGAATTTCTTGGTTGGTAAGGGTGGGGAAGGGGTCAGGGGATCAGGTTTTTTTTGTTGGTTTTTTTTTTTTTTTTTCAGTTTTTGGCTAGGGCTGGGTTTGAACCTGCCACCTCTGGCATATGGGGCCAGCACCCTACTCCTTTGAGCCCATATGTTTTAATTGATTTATCCTAGTTATACACACTTGGAGGGGTATGTGTGGTATTTTGATACATGTATACAGTAGGTAATAATCAAATCTGGGTAACTGGACTATCCATCACCTCAAACATTTATCTTTTTTTTGTGTTGGTAGTATTACAATTCTTTTCTCCTAAGTGTCTTGAAATATGCAATAAATTATTGTTAACTATAATTTTCCTCTGTAGTAGTGAATATTAGAATTTATTTCTTCTATTTAACTGTATTTTATACTCATTAACTAAAAAATAGAAAATAAAGTATCAGATAAATATACACGCATATATTAATATATTATAAACTGTATCTATGTAAAATGTCTAATTTTCAAAAATCACCAAAGAAAATATAACCAGTAAGAGAGCTCAGGATGTCAGATAATTACAAAATAAATATGTAAAAGCCATAGGTTTTTATACACCATAAAATATAAACTGAAAATTTAATGTAAAAATTTGTAATAGAAACAAAGCAAAGCAGCTACTAGTCAATTAATCATGATACATAAATAAATTGGAGAAAAGTTTTTATAAAAATAAAACAAAGCAAAAAAATTAAATCAAAGCTTAAATATCAGGAATGTTTATCATAAATGTACACAGAAAGTTACGTGAGAAATTATTTTGGACATTAGTGAAATTCTAATTGAAATTGCAATGACTTGTTTGAGAATCTCACCAAAATAAATATATCCATCATGAGAATTAAGTGAGAAAAACATCTCCATTTTTAAAGACGCGTACTTTTTATACTTCCAGGGATATAAACACGGCACTAATCAAGAACTAAAAGGTACTTAATACTAACGGGGGGGAAACACTGACAAACTTAGAAAGTGACCCATGTCCTTATAAACACTGCTTGTGACAAGAGAGACATTGGGAAAAGTGTTAAAGAGGAGTTTTGTTTAATAAACGATACTGAGACGATTGTTTAAACATTCAACAATAATAAATTAGATCTTTACCTCACACCACACACTAAAATAAATTTCAACAATTGACAAGCTAAACCTAAGAGACTATACCATCCAAGCAAACAGAAGTGAGTAGCTATCCGATACAGAAGGGAAGGACTTCGTAACCCTAACAGCAAATGAAGCAGCAGCAAATAAAAAGTCGAACTGATTTTACTACGCCAAACTCAGAAACTTCTGAACAACTGAAAACCCTACCACAAACAAAATTCAAAAACAAAATAGGAAAAATACACATAACCCATGCACCAGCTGAGACAATGAGACTTAATATATTTCACTTAGGAAGGGGAGAGAGAGAATGAACAGGAGCGGGACAGACGCTACATCTTCATGAGCGCTCCAATATACAAATGAGCAGAGGGCATGAAAAATCAATGGAAAATAAACACTACATAAAGTAGTCAAGCTTATGTCGAATCAAAGAGCTGGAACATAACACAAGAATGAGGCGAGCTGGGTCACATATGTCGTGGCAGAGCCGCGTGGTTTGTTTGGGCTTTATTTGGGTTCTTTGTGCCCAGGTTAGCGAAGCTCTGAGCAAGGGTCGTAGGTCTCGGGTGAGCATGCGCATTGGGGCTGCCTTTCTGGCGGGCCATTTGAAAACAGAGACCCAGTGCATTTAATCAGATCATGCTCTTTAACAAATAACCTTATAGAAATAATTAGATATGTACACAGAGATATTTGCACCATGGTGTTCATCACAGTGATATTCGTACGCACATAATGCCAGAAAACAAGCAGCAACCTAAATATCAGACAATGAAGGTGTGTAGTGATAAGAGATAGCTCAAAAAATCTGTAGCATTATCTATAGACTAGAATAGCTATTAAATCACGAACAGAAGATCACTGAATGAGGTAGAGATTCTTCAAAATATAATTTTACATTAATGAAACCAACACGTATGGTAGTCTGATCACCTGTTGGCTTATTGGGGGTCAGGGGGAGAAAGAGAGAGAGAGAGAGACTAACTTAGAAAATACGATTTTATACCATAATTTAATGTCGGTGACATGTAGTTTGTTCTGCTGCATTTCTAGTTTTTACAAAGAACATGTCACATTTATAAACCAAAGGGAAAATAATTAGTCTTCAAATTTTATTCATTCAACATTTTGAAAAGCACAATGTTCTCCAAGGTTAACTCCTTAGCAATTCTCCTAAATAATGTATTTTTTCATTCAGATAGACTGAAGTCATCTGTCCAGAATTCCAGAAGTTGACAACAGCCATTTCAGACCTTCCAGCTTTCTTTGGCTCTGATATAACAGAGAGAGAGCATCCTGAAACATAATGGCAGGAAAAAAACATACAATGGAAGTTTGGATTCACATTTTGAAAGAGTGTGTAACAATTAGATTCAAGTAGCAAAAAAAAAAAAAAAAATACACCATGAAAAAATTCCCCCAATGCCACAGTGCCACGGAAGTTAAAATTTCTCTTTAAATCTATTTACAGAATGAAGTGTCCCAAAGCAAAACAGATCTACCAGAACACATAGCCATCACTCCCAGAGGAACAGGGGCTACCTCCTTCCATCTGTGAGAGAGTCACCTGGAGATGGCACCCAGTGGTGTGGGGAGTCGTTCCTCACCCAGCTTTCAACTGAGATTATAACCAGATGAGGAACAATTAGATCTCAGAGCAGCAAAGCCCCAGTTATAAGGAATGCAGTTATCCAGAATCCTCAAGGATTGAACAAATTGAAGCCTAAAATAAAGCAAGGAAGAGACTGGAAGGAAAACATGAGTCCAGACGAGTGGAAGGCAAAAAGGCAAGTGAGGCAAAGACCGTGACCGAGGAAAGAGTCTCTGAGCTCCGTTCAGTGGAGCTGAGGACCAGGCCTGGGGCTCCCTGCGGTAAGGAGGCAGGTTGTGCTTACAGGCATTACATCCTCTATCCGTCCCTCTCCATAATTCTTCGCAGTCAAGGGATGGGAGTTGAGGGAATTTACTCAGAGCCACAGAGCAGGAATTGGTGAGCTGGATTTGAATACAAACCTGTTTGTCTGCAAAGCCCTTGTTTATTTAACTGTGCCCTTGCTGAGCAATGGCTCATGGGAGGCCAGCCATGAAAAGCTGTTCAAGCACCATCCTTTGCATGGGGGATGGAAGAAGATTACGGTGCAGCAGGCCCACCTGCTCTCGTCTTTTCTGTCCTGCCCAATTATTCCTGGCTTTACTGCAAGAGTCCTATGTTTCCTGGCTTGCCTTTCATACTCCCCTTGTCTGGACTGCTGCTCCCCCCATCACTGTCTCTAGGCAGCTTTCTCCAGGCCGTGCACCCTCTTCCCATAGAACCCTGCTAACTCCAGAGTCAAGGTCTTTTCCCTGCCCTTCTTTGCTACTCTATACATGCAGCCAACGAAGGATACAAAATGCACAGAAGCTCTTGTAATACAGAAGGTTGTCAAGATAAATAAAAACAAGGACACTTAGAGCCCGCTCTATAGAATGAACTACACGCACAACTCTCTAAATAAAGGGGAGTGATACATGGAGATATTAATAGCAATATAAATAGGGACCACCCATCAAAAAAAGGAGTAATAAGATTAAATAAATTTAGGAAACAGGATATACCCTACCTTCTCTTCCTCATGTAAGAGAACTAATTTACAGGATTGAAAAGGTTGCCCTAATTTTTTTTCCTAATTTTTTTAAATCATGTTTTAACCCAAATTTTGAGCACAGAAGCTTTTGTGTAAGACATATCCTAATATTTTGTGAACTACTAGTGATGTGTTAATAAACTAAAGAAAACAGTGTGAGAAATGCTGATCTCTGCTATTGCACACAGTGGTGTACGTGACTTGTGTAGTATGCCAGGAGGGCTGGTGGACGTGCCTACTCTGGGCCTGTTCTCAGCGGCTTCTCCTTTAGATGTCTGGTCTGCCTCACAGCCTAGTCCCCCATCCCTGAGTAGGTAAAGTGCTCTGGACTCCTGCAGACATGAGTTCTACTCTGTGCAACAGCAATAAGTTGGCTAGCTTCTCTGGGCATCAGATTCCTTACTGGTCAAATGAGCATAACCATGTCTACGTTCATAACCTACAGGGATGGTTTGGCCCACATAAATACACACACACACACCCCTCACTGATCTGTACTGACCCAATCTCTCTTCTCTATCAGGGTCAATATTTGCATTGCAGAGTCCTCATAGTCTGCGTCTAAAATTGCTTCGAGTTCAGCCTTGCAAGCAGAAGTCTATTTTTTGATCTATTTCCATTTTCTGTTTGTTAGTGACAGATGCTTGCAATTACTGGAACTTTAGGAACAACACTTCCTTCCAAACTTCTCTGCAAATATCTGCAACAGAACACCTTCTTCTCTTGGCTGCTACATTGGGGTGGAGGATTAGGTTGGTGATGACCTACCTTAGATATAAAAAAACAAATCCTGAAAATCTCCCTGCATGGGATCACCGTGCTCAGTGATTGTGTCCTGTGCCCCATTCTTACCCCTGTCTTTTACCTGCCAAACTGTTTTAAAAATGTGTCTCCTGCCTCACTGGGTTTTCTGTGTCATCCTTCTGAGGCCAGGATCTCCTGCTACACTACCCATCCAACAACAGCCCAGGGAGTAGTGACTTAGCTTGCAAAGTACAGTAACTCATTTGCAACACAGATCCAAAGAATCACCCTTTGATCTTGGAGAATATAACACAGTATGTAATTACCCAGAGAGACTGGAACTTGGAAATACAATCACATTTTCCTTGTTACTTATTAGAACAAATGAGACCTCACCTGGCTTTTCTGTGCTCCCCAAGTCCTGGCATTTTCGTTCTTGCATAAATGCAAAGTCACTGAGCTCACCACAATGTGCTATTCTTTCTCTGGATAGAAGACCAGTGTTTAAAATCTCTAATCTCAAGGAGAGTAGGAGGCCTGGGGTTATCCAAGAACCTGCTTGAATGAGCTCCCAGGGCTTTGCCTTCAGACCAAGGCCCGCAGAATGGACAGTTTACTGCAAACCCAAATTGAAGGCATCTCCCACTGGGCTTAGTCCCAGCCTCTGGGTTGGAGTAGGGAACTACATGGGCTTGGGAAACAGAGACTATGATTTAAAAAAAAAAAAAAAATGTCTGCCCTGACATATATTGGCTGTGAGATCCTAACTGTGGCAGGAGTATACAATATTTGAAAATGACTGGTGTCTTTTCTCCTTTTGAAACCATTTACAGTGTATGACACATTGAGCCACCACCAACAGAGGAGGCATCTAGAAGACCATGACAAATGGAGCTGTCCTCAGGTGAGATTTGCTCCCTGCTAGGTATAGGAGAAACCAGGGACAGCAGAGAGTGTTCCCTGCCATGGGGCTGACTCAGTGTCCCCAGGCATTTCCTCAAGGGCACCTTCTACTTCACATGGAAGGCTATACAGACTGGGCGGGAGAACTGGGAGTACAAGGTCTGGTAGCCCCACCTGTAGCAGGGCTTTGCACGTCAAAGTGGAGCCTCCTTCCCTCTGATAACAAAGGGCCTCCTTAGGAGCAACTTCTGAAATATATTCTTTAAGCCCCAAGCATCATTTCAATCCCTTCTTTTCTCCCCATGCATCCTGTTTAATCTAGACTTGCATCAATTCTCCCTCGCCCCCTAAGTAGTTCCTTAACTCCAGTCACACTCCTCTCTAGGCCTGCACGCCACCTGCCAAGGTGATGTATCAAAACCAGAAACCTGGTGATGCCAACGCTGTGCTGCAGGCCCCGCCGTCTCCCACGGGAACCCATGGAATGGTGTTCCCAAGGCCCACCACCCTGGTCTCCTTGCTTCTGCTCTTGTTGTGTCTCACAATCCATGCTCCACAACCAAAATGATCAGCTGAAAAACAGAAATTAGGTCGTGTCTTTTTTCAGCTTAAACATCATTGCTGTTAGAAAAGAAGTCCCATCTCAGGGCCCGGTATAATCCCCCTTCCTGCCACTCCACAGATGCTCAGCCCACTCAGCCACTTGCCCCTTTACTCCACCCACATCGTCTTTCTATGTGTGGGACCACCCAGTTTATTCCAGCCTTTGCCTTGTTGTTTCTTCCTGCTGGCATCCACTTGCCCAGATCCTAGGTAGCTGACTGCTCCCCACTATCACTCCTAAAGAGGCCTTCCTGGACCATCCTGCCTGAGGTCGGCCATACCCAGGAAATTAATGGATTATTTTTCTCTCTCCACACATCAGAGCAAAAACATGCCTGTCTTGTCTATTCCTTACTCTGAGAAAAGTACTTGACACATTCAACTAAGATTTGTTGGAAAAAAAGGATGGATGGTCAGGTACAGTGGCACACGGGCATAATCCTAGCACACCAGGAGGTCGAGGCAGATGGATTGCTTGAACTCAGTAATTTGAGACCAGCCTGAGCAAGAGTGAAATCCCATCTCTACTGAAAATAGAAAAAACTAGCCAGGCATCATGTTAGGCCCTTGCAGTTTTAGCTATTCGGGAGGCTGAGGCAGGAGGATTGCTTGAGCCCAAGAGTTGCTGTGAGCTACAGTGATACCATGGCACTCTACCCAGGATGACAGAGCGAGCCTCTGTCCAAAAATAAATAAATAAATAAATAAATGGATGGATGGATGGATGGATAAACAGATAGATGAGTAGATAGATGGGTGGATGGATGGAGAAATTAATCACGTCACTTTCCTGATCAAAACCACTCAAGGATTTCCACTAAGGTGAAGTCCACAATTCTTTCTATAGCCTTCCAACCCCCCTACATGAGCCCTATCTATTTCATCAGCCTCATCTTCCAACTCTCCCTAGTTCCAGCCTTCTTATATTTAGAAAAATATATCTCAAGCTTGGAAATAAGGGGAAAAGTCCTCCAGCCTCTCAATGTCACCATATCATGTCTAGCAAGCCCACCTAATTGATGTTCTAGGTGAAAGTAATTTTGTTTGACTTACTATTTACTATTGATTAAGACTAAGAGTCTGCCAAGGTAGATGTTAACTTTAGAATATTGATAATTTTCAAATGAGTATTATTTGGTAGTGATCTAAATAAACTTTTTCCAGTAGAAAAGACAACCAAAGGTTATAGATTTATTGCTATGTCAAACATTAGCCATTTTGGTATCCAAGGTACCGATTTTATTCCAGCATTCTTTCTTTTATTGATGATTTGCTTGAGGCTCGCATATTCTCCTTTGAACCAGCTTTACCATTCTGCTGGTTCCCTCATCAATGTGTTAAATTAATCTTTGACTCATGCTCACTGTATATTTTTGTATATTGTCTTTGACACTGAATTACTAACAGTTACGCAACTGTTCCACATTTTCACAACCCTGCAATATCGTCTCCATTTGCTGGGATAACATGGCCCTTCCCAGTGCTACCCTCTAACCCTGCCACCTGTCCCAAACCTATCCTCCTGCAATCCTCCAAGGTATCTCCTATTCATCCCTGTCAGCTTCTTAGAATGCCTCTTCTGACACGCCATAACATATGCACACCCCTGAAATACACCTCTCCCTGAAGTTTACAGATTTCTCACTGGATTTTGTGGACCTAACCAGACCCAAAAAAAAAAAAAAAAAAATGAGAGAGGGCTGGTCCACCCGGCAGGTGCAAAGACTTAAACAAACATAAGGGTCCTTCACCTGCAAAGTGCCTCTAGCTCCCCCTGGGCCATGAGAGATCTGGAAGAAACAGAAATCCTTCTGTTTCCTTTCTGGAAAATCTCTGCTCCTCAGAATCCAAGTGCATGCCTGTTTCAGTTTGTTCCTTCTGCCATATTAACATATCTAAGACTAAATTTATAAAGAACAGGAATTTATTTCCTTATAGTTCTGGAGGCCAGGAAGTCCAAGATCAAGTCACCAGCAATGTCAGGGTCAGCTGTTATCTGCTTCCAAGGTGGCACCTCCCACACCACGGTGGAAGGAACAGAAAAGAGAAAAGGGCTGAATGTAACATGAAGTCTCTTTAAAGACATTTTGATTCCTTTCACGAGCACTCCACCCTTAGGACTTAAACACCTCTGAAATGTCCCACCTCTTGATCCTATCATATTGGTGATTAAGTTTCAGCACATGAGTTTGGGGGAACACATACAGACCATAGCATGCTGCTTCTGGTCCCCCCAATTTATGTCCTTCTTATATGAAAGATACATTCACCCCATCTCCATAGCCTCCAAAGTCTTAACTCATCCCAACTCCAATCTCCAATTCCAAAGTCTAAGGACCACATATTATCTGAATCAGATATGAGTAAGGCTCCAAAATGCAACTATAGGGCAGGCATAGGTGGACATTCGCATTCCAAAAGGCAGCAACAGGAAAAAAGAGGGGGGGGGCGTGGTGTAACTGGTTCCATGTCTAAAACTGACCAGGGAAAATAAAATTAAATCTTGAGATTTGAAAACAACCTCCTTTGATTCCATGTCATGCCTCTGGGCATACTGGCACAGAGGTTGGGCCCCCATGGCTCCAGGAAGCCCTGCCCCCATGGCTTTGCTGAGTGCAGTTCAAGCAACAGCTCTCAGAGGTTGGAATCACATACCTGTGGCTCACTGAGGCTGTCATTGCACACTTGTGGCTCTACTGGCCTGGGTTCCTTGTGGTGGCCCCAACCCAATGCTCCACTAAATATTGTCAGGGGGAAACACTGAAGTGACTCCAACCCTGTGTTACTCCCCTGCCTGGGCTCTGAGGCTCTCTGAAGCATCCTTTGAAATTTAGGAGGAGGTGGCCAGGTCCTCACAGCTCTTGCACTCTGCACACACGCAGAGTTCATACCACATGGCCACCACCAAGACTTACTGCCTTGTGTCCTCTGGAACAGTAGCCCAAGCTTAAATTGGACCCACCTTAGTCTCAACTGGAATGACCAAAAAGTACTAGGTTGAAATATAGGTAACAAAATTTGAGGTAGCCCTGGGCAGTGAAACCCAAGGTCCCATATCCCTGGGCCTCTCCCTTAAAACTATTCGTCCTTCAAGGCTCTGGTGCTCTGGGGTGTTGGTGCTCTAGGGTGTTGGCCTCAAAAATCTTCAGTGACCTTCTGGGTCATTCTTCCATTGTCTGGATGACTAGCACCTGCCTTTCTTTTATCCATACTAATCTTCTTATCAAATGTTCTCCTGACTACAATCCTGGTATTCTTTCCCAAATACACTTTTTAATTCTTTATATGGCCGGGCTGAGTATTTCCCAGATCTCTAGGTTCTGCTTCCTTTTAGGGGATAAATCCTGTCTTTAAACTTTTTCTCTCTTCTCACACTTCCCTGTTTCCTGTCCACAGAGGCCATGCAGTTTCTTCAACACTTTGATTAGAGAGGTCTTCCACCAAATATCCCATATCATTGCTCTTCAATTCTGCCTTCCACAAAGTACTAGGACGTGAACACAGTTCAGCCAAGTTCTTTGCCACTTTGTAGCAAGGATGACCTTTTCTCTAGTTTCCAGGAAGACATTCCTTTTTTTTGGCTAAGACATTATCAGAATGGCCTTTACTGTCCGAGTTTCTACGAGCATTCTGATCATACCACTTAGATAGTCCCTAGAAGACAACGGCTCTGTCTATAGCTCTGCTCTTCCTTTGACCCCTCATCAGAACTGCCCTTCATGCTCCCCTCCCAGCAATCCAGCATTTTCTAGTGTGCACTTTACAACCCTTCAGCTTCTATTCATTACTCAGTTCCAAACCTGCTTCCACACTTTTCAGGTCAGGTGTTCATCGCAGCAACACCCCATTTCTTGGTATCGATTTCTTTGTCTCCTCATGTTGCTAACACAAGAGGTGTTTGGGTCATTCTACATAGCACAGCAGCGTGCCCAAGTGCACGACTCCTGGAGCCGCACTTCCCAGGCCCAAATCCTGGCTCTGCTGCTTTCTTACGTTTACACGTGCAACCTGGGGCAACTAACTTAGCCTCTCTGCAAAAGGGAGTAATCATAATTATTAATCTGTCCTGATAGACAGTTGAAAAAATCAAATAGGTTAATATAACTAGACTGCTCAGAAGAATAACTGGCAAGTAAGTGAGTGACTGTGAGTAACCATGGTACTGTGGTCTTTATTCCAGTCTCATGCAAGCTTCCTGGGCTCAGATCTTCTCAAGTCAGCTGGAGCTGCACGAGTGAGACATGGGACACTGACTCTCTAAGTGACTGGAAGCCAAGTCCATGTATTCACATCTCAAAGAATTACAAACAACTGGAAACCCTGAGTGCCTTACACAGTACCCGGCACAGTGAGTACTCAGTAAATACCGCAGCTTCCCTCGGCCACAGCTGTTCTACCTGTCCCCAATCCCAGCTTTAACCTTAAAGTGAATTTTGCAATGCTTCAATACCTTTGTATGACATTGACTCAGAAGGAAGGGGCTGTGTCAGGTCATTATTCATCTTTTCATTACTGTCATATAGTTTATTGATTTTGCATTGGAATGGTTTTTCAACATTTTAAAACATGATTCTTGCTTCAGCAGATCCCAGATCCTACCATCTGGTGAATTACAAACAATTGTGTGGGTTTTTCTTCTTAGTTTTAATTTCAAAAAATCAATAAGTCATCCATGATGCCTTTAGAAGATATTAAATAATACAATCAATTTAGATTTTATTATGACGATGATATTTTCAACAACGTCTACACAAAGATGACAAGATTTGTGAGACCTTGAGGTACTGAGCTTTCTGGAAAATATTCCATTAAAATCCAAAATAGAATCCACAGGGTCCATAGAAAGCATGCAGACCAGCAAAGGTTTTGCTAAGAACCAATTCTAGGAAAAAAAACAGGTTTACTGGAAGTTACTTTTTTTCCCATTCAAAATGTTTTTTTAAAAGCTTTTGAAATAATCCTAAGTTTAACTATGATTTAATGAATGGTAGAACATCAGTGAGAACACAGATGCTGTTTTGGTCACTCAAATATTTATAACTGGGTCATGTGGAAAGAAACAACACAAAGGCAGCTGTCTAATCATTCACCATGGAAATAGGAGGAGGCCACATGCAGAAGCCACACCCTTGGGGAGCAGGTAGCTCATTGCTAATCCAGGCAGTTCATCTGGGGGGAAATAAGAAGGCTTGGAGGCTTGGAGAAGCACTTGTCTTACCTGAGGCTTCAAGCCATTATGAGACAGAGATGGCACAGCTTCAGCCCTTTTGATCTTCTGCCTGGTACCCTTGCAAGATTCCAT
Organism: Galagoides demidoff; assembly: GCA_963574575.1. Taxonomy (NCBI): domain Eukaryota; kingdom Metazoa; phylum Chordata; class Mammalia; order Primates; family Galagidae; genus Galagoides; species Galagoides demidoff. The sequence continues at coordinate 46,759 of CAUYQV010124474.1, forward strand.
GCTAGAGGTAAAGCTCAGGAGCTAAACCCCTATACATTCATAGGGGAGGAGGAAGGGTATTTGGGGGGACCTAACCTAATGTGCAAAATGCAATGATACATTTTTTTTTTCTTTGAGACAGACTCTCACTCTGTCACCCTCAGTAGAGTGCTATGGCATCACAGCTCACAGCAACCTCCAGCTCTTGGGCTTAGGCCATTCTCTTGCCTCAGCCTCCCAAGTAGCTGGGACTACAGGCACCCACCACAATGCCTGGCTATTTTTTGTTACAGTTTGGCCGGGGCCGGCTTTGAACCTGCCACCCTCAGTATATGGGGCCAGTGCCCTACTCACTGAGCCACAGGCTCATTCATGCAACGATACATTTCTAAAGTATTAAGAATAGAGTATAAATGTCTTACCACAACAAATAAGTGAGGAGATAGTCATGTTGATCAGTTAGATGTAAGCATTCCACATTGTACTTCAGATCAGCACATTTATGAGTACCTCATAAATGCATTAATGTACACAGTTACGATTTAACAATAAATTTAAAAAAAAAAAAAAAAAAGCTCAGGAGCTCAGTCACCCACTGTCAGTAGAGATCCTCTGGTCTTACTGACAGACCCAGTTTGAAACTGGAGGTCAGAGCTGAGGACAGCAGCCCCTGGGGTTGCTGTGTCTTGAAAAGATCCATCATCAACAATTAATTCATTGAGCCCCTTCTCTTCTTGCTGCTGGATCTGAAGATAGGACAGAAGACATTATAAGACCCAGAAACACACATTTTATTAATGACCCTTTCTGACCCTATCGTGCTCTCCACTGGATGTGTGTCCGGATATTAAGAACAGTTTCTATATTTTTTCCAACTTTACTAGCCCATCTCCCACATCACATGAGGGCTAAAACCACTCATCGTCTTGCCCCTGGCCTGTGCCTTCCCCTCCTTGGAGTTACGCCTTCACCCTGCAGCCTGCAGCTCACTGTCCTCTAGATCAGCCTGCAGCTGGGAGATCATTTGTCTAACCCTGTCAATTCCTGGGAGCGCCCAGCTCTGCCAGCACCAAGCACAGCATGGGAGCCTTGGCCCCCGGCTGGTCCTTTGTAGCTGAGACAACACTGACATCTTGTGGTCTAGAATTCTGCCTGCCCCAAGCATCGTTTGCCAGAGCAGACCCAGCCCAGAAGGTGGGAGGTGATTCATTATGTGGACTCTGCCTACGGAGGGCTCACAGCTTAGCAGGAACCTAAGTAACCAACAGTGCAGGGATACTGGGTGACACAGACCATGCACAGCTTCTGACCCACCACAGACACACAGGTGCACACGGATACACACACACAGAGATATATACACACACACAGGCATAACCCGTTCAGCAAACAGCCAGTGTGCGATACCATGGGCAGCTCCAGGGGGTTAACAAGATAGCAATTCAGATGATTGCAATACTGTGAGCAAAGTGCCAATTAAGGTATGGATAACAGTTGAGGGAGGACAGAGACAGAAGAGACAAACAGCCTGAGAACAAGGTAAAACCTCACAAGTGACAATGAGTCAGAATCACAGAGGACACTTCAGTGTTACCAGGAAGGAAAGTGACTTGCAACCCTCGTGGACCAGATCCCCCTTAAGATGAGCAGGGAGGTGGCTTTACAAGCGTGGTTTACACGTCGGTTATTTGGGAAGAGGCAAGGGTGGGGATCGGGCACAGAGGAGAAAAGGGTAGAAGACAAATCTGGAAAGACAGAGAGCCTTGAATGCCAGAATAAAGAGTTCCATTTATTTTATTGCTGAGAGTCATGTGATAACACTGAATTTAGAAAGAAAAAATCTGTGGCTCGGCGCCTGTGGCTCAATCGGCTAAGGCACCAGCCACGTACACCTAAGGTGGCGGGTTCGTATCCCCAGCCCGGGCCTGTCAAACAACGATGATGGCTGCAACCAAAAAAAATGGCCGGGCATTGTGGCGGGCACCTGTGTTCCCAGCTACTTGGGAGGCGGAGGCAGGAGACTTGCTTGAGCCCAGGAGTTGGAGGTTGCTATGAGCTGTGATGCCATGGCACTCTACCCAGGGGGATAGCTTGAGGCTCCGTCT
>CAUYQV010124475.1:0-21410 GCA_963574575.1 Galagoides demidoff
GAGCCTCAAGCTATCCCCCTTGGTTAGAGTGCCATGGCATCACAGCTCATAGCAACCTCCAACTCCTGGGCTCAAGCGAGTCTCCTGCCTCTGCCTCCCAAGTAGCTGGGACCACAGGCGCCGCCCACAACGCCCGGCCATTTTTTGGTTGCAGTCTTCATTGTTGTTTGGCGGGCCCAGGCTGGGGATTCGAACCTGCCACCTTAGGTGTATGTGGCTGGCGCCTTAGCCGATTGAGCCACAGGCGCTGAACCGGTAGTTGCTTTTTGAAATAGGTGTATCATTTAAACCCAAGGAAGTTTACTAATTACCCTCACATCTTTATGAAAAGGTGGAGGCGGAAGGAGGTTTTGCAGCTCGTGGAACTAAGACGCGGAGACTAGAGGTGAGGTATGTCGGTGATGCTGGTGGTGCCAGAGGACCCTGAATGTAAGGAAGACAGTTGTTCTGTCCCCTGTCGCTAGGGAGCCCTCACACCACATTCTGAGGGGCTCCAGGAGCTTACGTCCTACACCTTCTGTACACGCTTCAAGGACAGATTATCACACACAGCAAGAAGGAAGATCCGGGCTTAGTATCTTGATGCTACGAGTCTCTGGCTGTTCTAGGTCCTTGGGAAATGCTCTGGTCACAGCGACTGCAACATGAATCAAGGATTCTGGACTACCAGCCTCCATTTCCTAAAGATCTAAAGGGTAACAGCACCAGGACCAAAAGATAGGTGGCTTCCAGCTTCTTAAGGGAATCCTGGTCCCCAAATCTCTCACGGCAATATTCATAAAATCGGGAAGCGAAAGGAAGACATAAAGGACTCATTATCGTGTCACTCAGCTGACTTCCATTTTCAGCCTTGCTACTGTGCAAGAAAGACACATGCATTTAACCCCCTGTCTGCAGTGCTTTGGGGCAACAAAGAGCCACTTCTCAGCAAAGAGGAAAGCAACAAACAGCAGGTCCCAACGTTCTTCTTTTTTTCTTTTTTTCCACCTACATTCCTATTCTTCTCTGTGGAAGACCTCTGCTATGCCCAGGTCTGTCTTTCTCTCTCATCTTCTTCACTTAGAGTGAAAGAATAAACAGGGGTTCTCAAAGAATCATAACAAAGAAAAAGAATGAAAAGTCACCCATTCCAAGAGGCAGGCGCCTTGCCTCGCTGCTTCCAACAGGGGAGCAGAGAGAATCCCACCAGATGCTGCCTCGCTGTCTGGCACTGACGCTCTCTAATGAACCTGACCCCTGGCTGGCGCTCTAAAAGGGTGCAGCGGCGTGTCAATGTAAACAGCTAAACCTAGTGTCATGTCAAGTGGTAACAAGGCCACTGCTGGTTTTTTTTTTTTTTTTTTTTGGTTTGTTTTTTACAAGCACTGTGCACTTAGCAGATAAAAATGAGCATCCCATCCCTGGCCCCCACACATCACACTTATCAACAGTGAGAAGAAACAATGCTTTGTTTGATAGGTGTTGCTTGGTGCCAGTGATAGGAAGTTAACTTACTGGCTGCCCATTAGCATGATGAAAAGGCCAGTCAGAGCAGCATTAACAAAATCTTTTTGCATTTTGTCTGCAGGTAAGCAGGGCGGTGCTTCCCGATGTTCCCTCTAACAAGGAGAAGTTATTACCCTCCACAGTGCCACCTGGGCTAGGAAAAGGCTTTGAAAAACACATTTATTTGTCCAGGACTAAATCCAGGGGCAACAACCTTCATTCTTCTTGGTATCAGAGTGGAGCCAGATGCACATAAGATCAATACAAGGTCTAGAGTTCACTGCAGACTAGGGGCAGTACCTGCAGACAAGGTGTCCCGGGGAGGACCAGGGCTTCCAGTCCCAGCAGTGGCAACACATGCAGAGCCCACGGGGAGCTCAGAGTGGCCTAGGCACCATGTCTGACACTGGGATGATGTTCTTATTTGAAGAAAGTGCAGAGGTTTGAAGGATGTCAGATAAGTAAGGGGAGTTAAAGAGAAGGGGAAGTTATTTTATTGGTGCCAAAGTACCTCCTTTTTAATAGAAGAATTTTAAGCAGGTAAATATTTGTTGACATTATTCTCCCTTCATTTTATGTACAAGAACACTAAAGTACAGAATAGGGAGGGATGCATCCCATATCTCTGCATCACCACCGCATGTAACGAACACCTACTCATTATCTAATTATTTCCACAATCCAAGGAGGTAGACATTTTTAGATACACACTCTCAGGCAGAGGAAAGTGAGGCTTGAGGGGGTTAATGAAATTGCTCAAAGTCACTCCACTGGGGCTGACTCACACTTTGACCACTCTGACTTTCAAGTTAGCCCTTTTATCAAAGGAGGGCTCCAGCACTGGGCTAAACTCAGGGGGCTTGCTCTCTGGAGCTGTGGTATTCCATTTTTGGTTGGGAATTTGACCACCCCTAAACATAGCATTAAGATAATAGCAGAAGTTGCTAATTGAATAAAGTTGATCGTCATTGTTGTTTTGAGCTGGAAATAGTTCTCATAACAACCTTCCGAGGGTATTTTCTACCTAACACCTGCTCCAGTAATCTTATTCCATTCTAAGATGCTCAGTGCCACACTGAGCACTGAGTCTGTGTAAGAAGCCCGCTGATGGGTTTCACAGTTGCTGGAGTAATTTACCCAGGCTGCTGCGGGCTTTAGGAAGCTTTCCGGCTCTTTGAGGTTCTGTTCCATCAGTGAGGCTTTAATGTGGCAAATAGGTGCTGCCCCTTTTGTTAGCTGCATATGCTTTCTTCAACTTCTTTTCCCTCAAAGGTAGGCCCAAACTGATGACTTATGATACCTGTTTTCTCCCAAGAACTCTACTTGCACCCACTTGATAATGAGGCTTTGGCAATTAGCTTATTTTCTCCAACCAACTCCTCAATCTACTGTAGGGCTCAGCAGGCAACGTGAAGAACACATCATCCATTCACCTTCTGCTCAAGGGTGAGCACATTATGAAGATGTGTCTCCTCTTGGGTGCATGCGATCACAGTTAAAAACACATCAGATGATAACAAGGTATGTCACAATTTAAAATTTGCATGGTACTCAGTACCAGTACAGGACAGTAGAGTATATCAAAAATTATGAACTAAAATACCAACCTAATAGCACCATCAGTAATTAATTATCCATGTTTAAGGAAAATACAAAAATAAAACCAAAAACTTGATTAGTTAACACTTAATGATAGATTACCTAGCCCACATCTTTACCATCTCATCTCACTAAATCTTTTGTCAGAAAATGTATAGACTATAGGTACCTACTCATAGATGCAGGTAATTATGGATGCTGGGGTTTCTTTAGAAATTACTCTTAAAACACCTCAATGCTAATCAAACTGCTGCCACCCCCAGTTTAATACTCAGATTAGTACTGTTCTGCCTCATCTGTTTCTGTCCTGCTCTGAAGCATCCCCTCATTGCCCAAGGCCTCACTCTTTGGTCCTGATGAAGCGACCTCCTGCAGGTGGCATCATGACCATGGAGAAGAACTCCACCCACTGAAGGAAAGAGCTTTGCCCACAGGGCCCCTGGGAGGTGCCATTTTCGTCTTCTATTGCACTGCGCTGACATTTTTAAATTATAATGACTCCATATCCCAAATGAGTCCTAAGAACATTCTGAATCAGCTAATTAATAAATCAATTGCTCTTCAGGATGGCATTTATCAAATTCACAACTAATATGTGAGGTGAGGTTAGAGCGGAAGTCTGCAGCTGCTTTGCCACTGGCTCCACCACTTACGCAGGACCCAGCTTGTTCCCAAACCTTAGCCCCATGCTGGCTGTAAGCTAAGCACCTTTAAGGATCTGTGCTTACCGTTTAAGTCCATTGGGATAGAATTTCATTGTCAGAGACAACATCTTACAGAATAATAAGTAGGTGCTTAAATATGGTAGAGCAGGAGTGTCCCTACTAATCAGACACTTGATGTCCCATATGGTGATGGGAATTGGAATGTCCTTCTGGTCACACTGTTGAACTAAGATTAAAATCAATTAAATTGGTGGCATTCTGGTGTCTTTATCTCATTCACTAGGCACAGAGATGATGGGAGGAGTTGACAATATGAAGCTGGGCATCGTCCTCACCTACAGTAGACCATTCATGGACTCTTCAATCCCTTAAGACTTGATGCTTTTCCCATAGGTTTTAGAATTGCCGCTAACACAGCCTGAAATCAGCTGTACAATGAGGCTGCCAGAGGAACGTGCACTGCTTTTAATTGTCTGCCTATCTAGTATCTCTTCTTGGTCATAGACTGGACCCGCCTCATCACTGCAGCCACACTGCTCTTCTTCACATGCTGTCGTGGGGCTGGTGTTAACAGCATGGCTAGGATAGACCAACAGTGGGAAAATAACTCAAATGTGCCATCCATCAATAATGGAATGACATAGTTGGACCAGAAGACACGACAGCAGAGAGATGGGGACTTGGAGAGTGGAGAGGCAGAAAGCCCTCTGTTCAGAGGCCAGACTCAGCAAGAGCCTACCCTGGGTTTAGTCTTCTTCTGGCTCACACGTCACATTCACCCTTCTTTCCTTTATATCAACAATACGGGTTTTCTCCTGGAGTAAGACGTTTCTGTCTTTTTTTAGATGAGATAAGGTTCATGGACTTTGTAGTCAGATAGTTACCCAAGCCTGATGACACCATGAATTACTTAGAATCTAATCCTGAGGGTAGCTATCCGTTGTAAGGGGAGTCAGAACACTGATCTCCAGAGAGCACAGCAAAGAAGACAGCAGATGGGTGGGGGGGAGGAACTGAGGATGGAGACAGAGAGGAAGGAGAAAGTAGACGCCTGGCTGCATTAGAGAGAATACAGAGAGTGGTGCACAACACAGAAATGGGAAGAGACATAAATTAAGAATGAAAATGGAAGAGGGGGCTTGGCGCCTATAGCTCAAGAGGCTAAGGCACCAGCCATATACACTAGAGCTGGTGGGTTCAAATCCAGCCCAGGCCTACCAAATGACGATAACAACTACAACCAAAAAATAGCTGGGCATTGTGGTGGGTGCCTGTGGTCCCAGCTACTTGGGAGGCTGAGGCAAGAGAATCACTTAAGCCCAGGAGTTGGAGGTTGCTGTGAGTGGTGATGCCACAGCACTCTACCAAGGGCAACAGAGTGAGACTCTGTCTCAAAAAAAAAAAAAAAAAAAAAAAAGAAAAAAGAAAAAAGAAAATGGAAGAGGGGCATCTTTATCCAGGTTTAAGATGTCTAAAGTAGGTTGAATTAGCAGAGATACCCAGGTAGAAACTGAAGTTAGAAAAATCAGCCAGGCTCACGGGTACATGCCTATAAACCTAGCACTCTGGGAGGCCAAGGCTGGTGGATTGCTTGAGCTCAGGAGTTTGAGATCAGCCTGAGCATAAGTGAGACCTTATTTCTACTAAAGATAGAGAAACTAGCCGGGTATCATGGTGGGCACTTGTAGTCCCAGCTATTTGGGAGGCTGAGGCAAGAGGATTGCTTCAACCCAGGAGTTTGAGGTTGTTGTGAGCTATGACACCAGGGCACTTAACCAGGGGCAACAAAGTCTCAAAAAAAAAAAAATCAAGTAGGTACAACAGAATTATATTTTGCTATATGTAAGTTCATTTCTCAACATACAGATGTCAGAAAGCTTTGATGAATGCCCATATTCTTCTCACCATTGTACTAAGATCTCACACAGGAAGTTATATCAGGGGTTAGAATGGCTTGAAGCCAAGGCAGAGAAGTAACCTAATTTGAACATAATTGTACTCATCTCAATGTTTTTGGATTTGAGACAGAAGCTTACTTAATCTGAACTAAAGCATTTCATGTGATGGGATTTCTTATTTTCTCTTTTGTAGTTCCATTTATAAACCTACAGTGGGTGGCATATAATAGTCTCATTGGTACCACCATTTCCTTATGTCTGATATTATAATGATTCTGAAATACAAACTGAATAAATATACAGGTAGGTCATTTTCAAAATGATCTTTATTTGCTCAACAGATTGAATCTGTGCAGTAGTAAAATTACAATTGGTTAAGTAAATCTTGAGTTAGAGTAAGGTTTATAAGGGTAATGTTGATCTTTAACCCCTTAGTCTAGAATATATTTTCAGGAGTGGAAGGAAATCCCAGGATCTATATAAACAACAGAATTACTAGAGTTTGAAATGTTCCAAGCAGACTTTCTTATAGATGTCTGTGACAGCTTGACTGTGACAAAAAAAAAAAAAAAAAAATCAGGCACTGGAATGCTTTCTCCTCAGCTCTGTGGTGACTTTTTATGCAAGCCTTGATAGATCATTTTGTGCCTTAATTTGCCTTTCCTGCAGATTGCTGGAAGCCTTGTTGACCAGACTATTGATATAATAAACTAACACTGCACCTTACTTTTATTTCACTAGCCAGAGTCTTGTCCCAAACCAAGCATTTTTGTCCATAAGGGAGAGAATTTAAGAATGAAATGATCTAGTAATAATAGTTTAAATATTATTGTATGTTTAAAGGTCTATTTTTAAAAAGCCATTAGTTTATATGACTTCTGGTGGCAGACAGAGCTTTTCTCCACAGTTACAGTCTTTAAAACATAGCTCCATTTAAACATTCTTGCTTCTGGTCTTTTCCTCTATACTTAAAAATACGTCTTGCGTGGCTTTATCAGGAGATCCTGCAATTTAGAAAATCAAAGTGATTCATTTTTATAATTTGGAGGAAAACTGTGAGGCCACTGATCCATGTCACAGCTCTTTGATAGCACAAGGGCAGAGAAAACCCCAAACAGTATAATGAGACCGAATAGATCTGCTTTTTCTCACATCATCATTCAATAAGATTGTCACAGTTCACACTTAGGATTTTCTGCATCTAGGAAAAGGCAGGCCAGAGGCAGGGTAATGGGACTCAGCTCAGCCTGACTTGCAAATGGCAAAATTTCACTTCTTGACAGACCTCCCTCCCTCCTTCCTCCCTTCTCCTTTTTTCAGACTTCTTCCCTTCCTCTTTCCTCCATCATTCAGATTGTGTAAAATTATAATACACACACACACACAGATTTCTTTTCTTCTGGGTCAGTATAGATCACTGTAAATCCAGGCAAATGTGAGAAGTTGGGTACAGAGGGCAGTGTGGAGAGAATAAGATCACTCACTGATTCAATCTATTGAGCAAATCATAAAAAAAATTTTTTTAAAGGGTCCCACAACAGTCATAAGGAAGGGCTGGTGCAATGACTCACGTCTGTAATCCTAGCACTCTGGGAGGCCGAGGCTGGTGGATCACCTGAGCTCAGGAGTTCGAGACCAGCCTCAGCAAGAGTGAGACCCCATCTCTACTAAAAATAGAAAAACTAGCCAGGCACTGTAGGAAGTGTCTGTAGTCCCAGCTACTCAGGAGGCTGAGGCAAGAGGAACTCTCCAACCCAGGAGTTTGAGGTTGCTATGAGCTATGACACCATGATACTCTACCCAGGGTGACAGGGTGAGACTCTGTCTCAAAAATAAATAAATAAATAAATAAATAAATAAATAAATAAGTCACAGGAACCACACAGTGCTTGTTTGCACTGTTGCCATGTGTACCTGATACCATATCTCCGTCTCAAACACTCTTTGACAGGTCAGTTATGGGGAGGTATCAGGTAAACCGGAACACTATTTCTTGGCCTCTGTATAAAGCCTTTTAAATATGATTTAGAGTTGGGAACTGATTACGAAACCAAGTGGGGCCGCTAGCACTAGGAAGCTGATTGCACTGGTGTACAGGAACAATTAAGCACAGGAGATAGAATCTTTAAAACACTGTCTAGCCATGCCCTGTTCCTGATCACCAAACTCAAGGTAATGAAAGAAAAACATACTTCACCTGATTATTTGACAACAGAACACAGGACTGCTTCTGTTGTCATTGAAGGCTTGCCGGAAAAGGAAAGTTAATTAGGAGAGTGGCAAGCCTTGCTCACAAGCCAAGGGTCCACTTAACCGGAAATCTCTGTCTACACGGGACTCAGGAAGAAATAGGATCTGGAACATTTTGTTTGTTTATTTGTTCATCGGATAGTATGTTTGATCTGGGTAGGAGACTATTTTCGGGATCTGCAAGCTCATCTGTTTGATCTATTTTTTTCTCTAAGCATGTGTGCTTAGTAAATTATATATTGTAAGTGGCCCTGGGGTGTGCAATCCCATCTCTTTTAATATACTTTTCCATTCTGACAAGGAGCTTCAGTGGCTTGGAATAATCCTCTTCAATTCACAAAAGAAGCCCCCAATTTCTAAGTTTTTAAACCATTAGTGGCTGATCAGTTGCAACAAATATGCTGCCACCACCGCGGCTGCACCTAATGATTGAATTTTAAATATTCATGATGGATGGATGTCTGTGTGTGTGTGCGTGTGCAAAAATGACAGCATCAACGGGGGCTTCTCACCAGGGCACCGTTACAGCTGAGGCAGAAGCTGCATATGTCAGATAGTTTCTGGTTAAATATTCCAGTCATTAAAAGAATTATTCTATCATATAGATCCAGCTGCATTAATGCGTGACATATATGTGTCTGCAGATACAACAATGTTGACATGGGCAGAATCCTTCAAAAAATGGCCCTTTAACAATGGAAACGAACGAACAAACCAAAAAGCAAAAACCACTGAACACACCACTGATTCAGACAGTGGTTACTTTCAGGCATTGTGAGTTTCTGTGATTTTCATTTTCCTACTTTTGCTTGTCTTAACAATTGTTTTTCTACAAATAAACATACATTCTTTCTGTAAGAGGGCAAAAGTTCATTTAGAAAATCCCAAGCAAAGCAAAACAATGTCATAACAAAATGTTGATCAATTAAAAAAATTCTTGTTTGAGAAATAGGAACTTGAATACACAAACACAAAAGAAGAGACGATGGTAAGTTTTGTCTAAGTTTCAGCTATGAAGTAAGCGGGAGGTAAGTTCTATTTTTCCTCTAAGACTAGAGAAAAGGCATGTCAATTTTTAGAGGAAATTCAACACAGAGAATATCGGGATCAGAAAAGAGACAAGCTTTATGCCATGAAATTACACCAAATGTATTCTGTGGCCGTAATTTTGTTGCTCAGATTATAAACAACTGAGAAAATTAGCTGAATTGAGAAATGCTCCCAGTTTCTATCTGGCAGGCTGAGTCCTTAGGACTTTCTGTTTCTCTCTTTCCCTCCCTGCCCAGCGGTCTCTCTGCTCTCTGGCCGTCTGGCTCTCCTTTTCTGGTAATGTTCTTCTTGACACACATATTTAAACACTACTAAATCTTACTGCTTCTTGCATTGTACATCCATATCATCTTTTCTTTTTCTAAATGGATTCATATTTAAAAATATGTATGACTATCCTGATCCCAGAAAATGGGGGAAACAACAAACACAGGTATCAGAGAAGGCAAAACCAGGCATGCTTGCACTGCTCTGTGTCCATAAACAAAACTTAGGTTTGTTATTCTAGGATAGGATTCTAGGAGTTCTCAAAACCAGTGACTAAGTGGTTAAAAGGAAAGCTGTATTAACTGCTTGGCTATGATTGGTCTCTAGGAACTTCCTGTAGAAAAGGATTAGAGCAAGCAGGCTGAAAGGAGGGTCCAGATTCTCCATCTACAAGAAACGAGGGGGGGGAATAAGAAGGCAAAATCTGACCTCATGGCTGATAAACAGGTTAAACTGTGCATCTGGGATTGGTTCTCTCCAGTGCAGAAGCTGCATCATGAATTTGTTCAGAGGAAGGAGAAATAGCAGGGATGGGCAAATGATAAAGGCAAAAGGAACCTCATTAGGAAAGAATAATTTTAAATTACTCGCATTGTAACTATGTTGTGCCTGATGGCAATAGAACCCCGAAGTACAGGCTAGTTAACCCAAATGAGATCCACCGTAACTTAACCACTCAGATTTTCATATCATGTTTGTTTCATCCTATCAAAATATCCCTTTATGTGTCATTTGTGGCTCAGTGCGTTTCCCTGAAATGTTACATAAAATTCTAAACGGCTATTTTTCTGTAATTGTCAGCATTTTCAATAATATTTGGTACATTCATAGAAGTTAAAAATAATCTCATAAGATAATATGACTTGTTGTGCTAACTAGAAACAAAATATACCTAGTAATATAAACCTTTATACTATATAAAAATTTATTTCATGACTTGTGTGAAATTTATAGGCAAATAGTACTGGTATTTTTCAGCCATCTTTTTGGTTTGTTTAAAATTCTTATTATCCTAACATCTAATTTTGTTTAGATTCAGTGTACTTTCCCCTTGTTAGATCCTAGGTATTTGTAGCTGTCCTGAAACTGGTATCACAATTAAAAAAATAAAAATAAAAGGAAAGAAAGCAGTACTTTATAAAATCTAACTTTTTATACAATTCCATGTGAAAGAGATGTAAACATTTAAACAACGGGCAAAACAAAATCCTAAAAGATAGTTTCAAATCTTTATTCCAGTCTTAGCACTTTCTGTCCATCTGGTCAATCTCAATGTGTATAATTAAGGTGATCACACATCCTGATTTGCTAGGACCTTCCGCCTTACAGCAGTAGTTGTCCTGATGACCCATTTGTTAGCATCCCTTTCCACTCTCAAAGGTGTCCTGATTTGGATGATAAATTAGATGGTCTTGTCTAAGGCTATTAGCCCAGGAGATAAGCAAGGTTGTGTTGTCAATATCTAGCTCTAGTACAAACCTCAAATTTACATTTCTTCCTTGTTTCCAAAAGGATTGTTGAGAGTAAAGCTTTTCACGTATATGTACATATCCATATTAAGACTGAAAGAGGACTACTTGCAAGATGAAGAGAAAGTAAAGAGAGAGCATTTTACCAAAATGTAGGATATGGTTGGTCCTAGGAAATTATCCATATTTTAAGAGCCTCCTTCCAGAAAAGTGGGAAATTATGGTATGTGAAATTGTATATGAAATTTCTTTGGAGATTTAACATTTGCTACTTTGATACCTTGGGTTCTAGAACTTTCTCTAAGTATGTTCTTTCAAACACCATCCCTCTAGCCACCTTCTCTCTACAAGTACCAATGGCGTTATGTTCCTACACACTATCTACTAGGCTTCCTAGAACTGGACAGAACCAGGACCGAAGGCCAACCTTTCTCAGATACAGAACATCGCAGTATGATAATTCAACTTCCTCTGGGGTGCTGTTTATCCATGGCAGTGGTTTTCAACCTTTGTTATCTCACAGCACACTTGAACCTACAGTTAAATTTCCATGGCACACTTAAATTATGTTGTTCAAAAAAAAAGAAGAGAAAAAAAAAAGAATATACTTTATTGTGCTTTGCACTTATTTCAAAAATAATTTAATTAATGATCTTTAAAAATTTTCACGGCACACCTAAGGTCCTCTCATGGCACACCAGTGTGCCGGGGCACACCAATTGAAAATCACTGTGATCTAGGTCAGCTGTTGGCTTGCATCACACATTTGCCATCAGAGAGTTAACATGCCACCTGGACATTCATCTGAGCTTTTTGAGACTCTTTAAAGGAAGGTCAGCTTCCTTTGGTTTGAAAAATTCATTTTATATTGCCAGTGTGTAAGGATGAAAATCCTGGAGCTTGGAGAGAAATAGGGAAGAACAGAAAGGGAGCAAGAAGGAGCAACCAAACCGTTTTTCTCCTCTCAAGCACTGAAAATCATCACAGAGCGCATTGCGGGCAGTTCCTAAGTTAGAAACATCTGACTGATCTACAACTCACAAACAGGGGTATTACAGGTAATAGGTAAATGTACCTTTTCCAACTTAACACAACAAATTCAACTTACGAACAAACCTACAGAACCTATCTCATCTGTAACTGGGGACTGACTGTATTTTCATTTTCCAAACAAAGTGCCCATGTTCATACTTAACAATATGGGGCTAATCTAAAGAATAAGTGAGATAGTCTGGGTAGGTCCATTGGCTCAGGCCATTCACCAGAAAGTGAATTTTATGTACGAGGCTTCAGGACTCCTCTTGAGATAGCAAAAGAAATTGGAAATCATAGCTACGCTTGCAGACTGATTATTTCAGCTTGTAGGTAGATGTTCTCACAATAAAACAATGGCCACTTGTGAATAGCTGATTGCTTGAGGAGGGGGAAGGGCTGGTCCTACAAGAAACTGACCTTAGAGTTTTCTTGAGGGCATAGCTGAGGGGTTAGTGCTAGGAAATAGAGAAGTGAAATTACCTTGTAAGTCTGTATATGGTCTCTCTCCAAAATAAGCAAGGAGTTCTAAGATCCTGAGTACCTTGTGGTTTGCTGCTTATTGAAATTTGAGTTGAACTAGCAACATAGAAGTTGCCAGTTCTCCTAGTTCTACTGGTTATGTTGGGGGGTAGAATAACTACACAGAATAATAAAGATTTATAGACTTACCACCTACAGGAATCAGGCTCAAAGGAAGTACGAAGTTTGTAATCATTAAAAACATTTCAGAACCCTTGTTCTATATCACCAAAATAATTTAATCAAGTACGTCATCACCAAGGTAATGAACAAAGCTTGACATGAAAACTTTGAAAGAGATAACCATTGTGGGGGTAAGTTTCGCCATTCTTTAGAACCTCTCTGCAAATCAACCTAAGCCCATAGAGTAAAATGCAAAAGACAAAGCACCCTAGGGTCAAAGATGTGTGAGACTGATCGTTCATAGATTAATTTATTCCCAGTGCTCACCAAGATTCAGAAGACTGTGTGCTTTTAGTTGTATGGTACTTTTCATATTTCTGGGCTATTAGTAATACATTCCAGGAACTTGACATTTCCAAAATGAAGCATTCTGGTTAATTATCTCTGCCTTCCTCATTGACTCAGCTATTATGAAACAGAAAGAGCTCACTAGGTTTTGTTTCATTGCTCTGTCCTTTACTAGTTGAGTGATCATGGGTAAGTCTTGTACCCTCTATGACGGACCTCAGTTTTCTCGTCTATATATTTACTTAGTTAAAAGAATTAACGTATGTGAAAATGACTTGGAAGTGGGAACACAGTACACAAGTTATCACTGTCTTCTTGTGCTATAGACAAAGAACCGGTGTCACAGAATGACTATGTGACCAGAACCACAAAGTGAATCATTACAGAGCCTCACCCAGACCTAGTCCCTACACATTCCAGGGAACTGCACACTTCTCATTTCTGCTTCCACTTTTACATATAGGCCAAGACAAGCTTCTGATCTGTCCTTCCAGTTTCATCCATTTCAAGTGGTACTATCAAAAAGCTGCTCCATCTTCCACTCAAAAATGCTAAAAATCAAATGACTTAACCTTGCTGATGTATATGCTCATGTATATGCTCCAAGTACAGAATAAATAGTCCTTATCTTCTCAAATTTAAAAAGCGACAACAGAGCAGGTAGGGGGAGGACCTGCAGGTGTATTTGCTGGGTCCAGTGTGGGAGGGAACCGGAAGTTATACTTTGAGGATTATGGAGACAGATGGCTTGGAGGTGCCTAGGGGACAGGGCTGGAGAGACTGGGTGATAAGAACACAAAAGCCTCTTCAGGAGGAGACACCTGGATCTATGATTATCTCCCAGCTTTATCTCTCTGAGTAGCTGAGGAGAACAGCAAAGCTGATAATATGATAATAACCTCTCAGGGTGTACTCACTTGCTAAGTAAGGTCTTTAGGCACCCAGGCAGAAAGTCAGAGGACTTTAATGGGGAAGGAACCTTCTTTACCCACCTCCCAACAAGGTTAAAGGAGCTAGCTGGGGAGCGGTGGTGTGCTTCAGTACCAGCTCTGCGACCTTGAGTAACTTCTTTACCCTTCCTATGCCTCATCTTCCCCTGAAAACTGAGGAAAATAACCTCGTGGGTTGTTTGAGAATTACATTCATTGTCTACAAAGCTTTTGGTTCAGTGTCTGGAATATAGTATAGTGATGTGCCCAAATCCACAAGGCTCAAGTTAGTGGCAAAATATGCACTATGAACCCAGCCTTTTTGCTATTATTACAATACATGTGCCCCCACACAGTATGCTAGTTCTGATGTCCACTGTGTCCCAGGGATGGGCATCCAGTAAGGGACTGGATGTGCTCTCAGGGCCCTTCTAGGCCCACAGGATCCATGCTGTTAAATGACAGAGCAGTACATTTATTATCCTGTCCGTGTTGTGTGAATGGTGAGGAACATTTCACAGACAACCCCACACAGCAGATGTTCCACTCAATACTGGTTTAGGCCTGATGGTAACAGCAGAGGGCATAGCCCCTGTCTCTCCAGTCCAGGAGATCTCTATCCTAAGGGTGATCGCACTCCTTGCTCAGGATGACTTATAGAGCTGAGCACTAGTTAGGGAGTAAGACCTGCTCTTTTTATAAAGGGAGGGTGGGTACTTAGTGACCTAGGGGTCTCCCCAGGAGCCTGGAAGCTGTCAGACAAATTCCACTGGAAAATTACCCTGCAGTGTCCATGGCCCCAACCTGGTTGTAGAAGCTCAGTCTCACAATCCTTAGGCTTGTTGTGATCATTCTCCAGTCCCTCCATGGCCCCCTGTATTTCCTAAATCATCTCTCTGCGCTCACCCAGGAGAAAGAGAAATCTAGCTTGTTTAATCACTAACTTCAATTTACTTTCAATTCTAAATCAATGGATTTGAGCCTGGGGGTAAACTATGCTTCTCGGCGCTGTCTCTTACCACTAGAGTTGGGCAAGCTTAGATGTCTGTGGTTTCTGGAAGGCTCAGCAGAGGATAAATGGAGGCTAGCCGGAGCAGGTGTTATATGTTAGCAATTCTATCCTCACTCTATTTGAATATGAACTTCATCCTATGCTACGTGCTGGTGGATAATAAATCTCAGGGTCTGACACTTGTGGAGGTCTCCGGGAATGAAGCTGCCGCAAGATAAAGAGCATTTCATGCAAAGAGATCAAACAATGTCAGAATAAAAAGTTTATCAATGTATATATTAGAGAAAAGAAATTTGCTCAAGTAAAATGGCTT
This sequence comes from Galagoides demidoff, assembly GCA_963574575.1. Lineage (NCBI taxonomy): Eukaryota > Metazoa > Chordata > Mammalia > Primates > Galagidae > Galagoides > Galagoides demidoff. The sequence continues at coordinate 14,963 of CAUYQV010124475.1, forward strand.
CAGGGATGTTTTACAGTTAAAGTATTTTTAAAAGGCCTTCTCTGTTTTTCTCTGATTTTTGATACATGTACTGGATTTATCACCCTGGGCCGTATCTACGTGTGGAGTGTTCTTCACTTTTGATTTCCAAAGGATTTCAGTTTTTCAGGTTTTAAAATCACCAGAGAGTTTATAAGGAGTGAAATATAGTTCAAAAAGCATGTTTGATAGTCTTAAAACCTTACATTATTGTTGTTCCCTTACTTTATGAAGTGCTTTTACATACATTATCTCGTCTCTGTCACGGACAGCGAAGGTTTTTTGCTGTTATTTGGAGATCATGAGACTGGTTCAGGTGAGTGGAGGCTGTATCACAAACCCCTTCTTTCTAAGTTTGGATTTTCATATGGCAGCAGAAAATTTTATGAGTCCATGGGAAAACAAAATAAATGTATTATGAGGAAACACTGCATGCTTCCTCATAAAAATTCCTTATAAAAATTGTTTTATTCCAAATGTAGGCTCTGGAAAACTCCCTCTCACTACTCAAGACTGTTTAGACCTGAGGTACACCGACTCAGTCCCCCTTGTCTGGACCACATGTCTGTTGGAACTCCAGATGCACCTGTGTTTACCAGGATCCCAGTCCACCCCACAATGTATTGCCCTGTCCACCTAGCTCCCTGGGGGACTACAAGCTCCTTGAGGGCAATGCCAGTGTTTTATCTTTAGCTCCCATGTTCTTACTTAGCACAATGCACATGGTAGGTGTTCAGTCTATATGGAATGAATGGAAAAAAAAAAACAAAACCCATTCTAAGCAAGTACCTCCAGAAAGTATATAGCAGGCATAAACTGGGAGCCTGCTAGTGCAGGCAAAACAACAGGCAATAAGATGGTTATAAATTTTGTCATTTATGAAGTCAAATTCAAACAGGGGCAGAAGAGAGGAGTCAGGATAGGGATCCTCTTATTGGGAAAAGAACTATTACAACTACAAGAACCTGCGATGTAGGGACCTGCATGGACGCAAGCAGTGGCTGACCTTAACTCTCTCTTCTAGCTTAACGCAGTTTTCTGGACCGAGAAATACTGGGAAAGCAGAATGAGCAGCCAGTACTCACAGGGTCGATGGGCAGTGATCAGAAAGCAACTGGATGGCTTTATCCTGGTATGTGACACCCAGGCAGTCAGACATTGAACTAAAGCCTCTTGTCCAAGTTCTGCGAAGTTGTAAAGTGCTGGAATCAAAGCTGACATTACACATCAGCCATGAAAAGCTTGTACCTTTAAGAAAATCAGCAATTTTTTGCCTCTAAACTTTGTGATTCTGTAGAGTACAGGAGAGTTCTGGCACCCCATTCCGTCCATGGAAAGAAAGTAAATTGACAATTATAACCTTTGCTATTATTAAAGAATATAACTCGTAATTCTTAGGAGGCTGCAACTAAGAGACCACATCTGTACACGATTGTGTAACATTAACAGCTGCTTATGGCAAAATTACATCTAAATACACAAAGGGGAGGCCAAACTGTAGGTGAGTGTCGAGTCTTCTGTGGTTCTCAAATTTAAATTCCAGGTCTTAAAAAGTGAAGGAAAATCCCCCAAAGGGAAAAGTCACAAAAAGACAACCTAACGCAAGATAATTAATTAGCATAGGCATAATGAAGTTTTGTAATTTTAAACAATAAACTGAACCCAAAGCAAATAGGAAACACAAATATCAGTGACATTAAACAGCAAAAAGAAAGAGGAGTGGGGAGTCAGCTTAACCTCTACAACTGGTTTACTGCTGGCTGAGGCGGAAGAGGTTTAAAAGAGATTAAGAAAGATAAACAATAAGCAGTCTGTTGAGCCACTCTTTATTTGGCTGTATGTACTCAGCCAAGCAGAAGGTCTGTTTTTGAGCTACAGGGCTCACATACATCCAGCAAAGCCAAGAAACAGGCAGCTAGAGAGTGCTTGCCTAGGACACGATGGAGGCCCCTTGCCCCGCTGCTCCCACCCCCCGGAAACATGTAAGAAAAACTGCCGTCACCAAATGCTCATCTGGGGGTTCAGATTTTCTTCATCGGTGTGTAAGAAATCAGTATATTGATAATAAGTTTTCTAGTCTTAACTAAAATAGCCCAGTTTAACATTAAAGGTCCTTAAGTCCACCCATCAATGAATCAAGTGGCCATTTGGCTTATGACCACCTCTAGGGACAAGGATCTCATTTCCTCCTTAAGAGGCTGTTACCATCCAGAGCAGCTCTGGAGATGAGCAAATTCTTCCTTAGATGGAGCCAAAATTTGTCTTTCTGAAACATCTACCATTGGCCTCTGGGTAAAAAAAAATAAATCTAAACCATCTACAATATAAGAACCTTTCCACTATTAGAAAATGCTATTAGGTACTACTGGCATCTTCTCTACTTCAGGCAAAATACACTCAGTTCTTTTAACTTTTCGTCATCTGATTTTACATTTTCTCACCATCACAACTACTCTCCTCTGAATTCAATCCAGTTCCTCTATCCCTCTCTCAAAGTGTGGCATTCACTGGACATATGCCACCTAATGCGGTTGGACGTGCAGCAGGCACAGCGGACCATTGCCACCTTTGTTTGGGTTACCACATACTTCCGTCAGGTAACCGCAGACTCAAAGGAGCACTTGCCACGTTTACTGAGTATCTATAACGTGACAGGCACGGCAAGCGCTTTAACGTGCTGACTTTAATACTGAGGATCACCCTAGGTGGAAGTGCTACCCTCGTTCCTGTTTTATATCGAAGGGCACAAAAGCAGGGAGGTTAAGTAGCCTGTCCTAAGTCACACGTTGGCTTGCCTTAATAGAGTGTGCCCAGTATTCCACATTGTGTAGTTCTTTATAGAGCTCTGTTCTTTCCTTCAATGTACTGTATTTATTATTCTTCCCAGCCCTGGGTCATGTCCAACTTGATAAACGTGCCCTTTATAACTTTATCCAAATCATTCATAAAAATTTTGACCAGGACAGAACTATGGTTGGGTTACTTGATCTTGATGATTCTTGGCTCCTTTTTTTTTTTTTTTGCAATGCCAGTGGCAATTATTCCATTTAGTGAAATTATGAGACTCCACTTAAAAAATGAATTCATTGTACATTCCTTGAATGCTAAGACCATGTCACATGTTTCTGAACATCCCACACAGCTAATTAAAACTCAGTGAAAACAGTGGAAAGGAGTCCTGTGTTCTGAAGCATGAAGCCATGGAGATTAGAGAGGGTGCACAGGCCCTGCCTGCGGTCTCTGGGGGCCGCTCAAACAGCTTCTCTCCTCCACACTGCCCCGGCGTCACCCTGCCTCTGTAGGCAGATGCCACTCTGTGCTTTCCACATGTCCGCAATGCTGGGAACATATATCCTGCACCTGAGGCCTTTGAGACTAGGATGGGCATGCATGGCCTCAGGGAGACGCATCTCCTTTGTTATTAGAGGGTAAAACCTAAATCTGATCAGAGGGAGTTTTCCTTTATGAACAAAGCATTCAGAAACCCACAGCCTGAGGTGTGAGAACCACTCACTCACTCTGTGGCTGCAGAAACAGAGCACCAAGGAGTCAGTGTCCACTTTCCATGAGGAGCTGAGGTCACCTCATTGCCTGGGAAAGGGACTGAGTGGTTTCAACCAGCACCCAGAACAGACTCACCTCAAGAGTGAGAAATGGTAGCCTGCAGATGGTTTCACGGATTCTCTGGAAAGCATTTGAGAGAGAGGATTCTTCTGGCCATATTCTAGAAAGTTCCCAAGGAGAGGTGTCCTACACTGTGGAGCTCAGGGAAACAAGGCGGGCAGTTCCAGAAATGCACCCAGGTACACACGGTGCTAATACCAAGGGCCTCCTAATCTTTTCTTCCTCATGGTTTTCTTCTGTTCCAATCAAGCCAACTTTTATTTTTCCCCATGAAATAAAGAAAAATATGACAGAACCGCTTCCTTTATTTCATTGAAAGCTAAGGAGAGGGGGGCTTATTTGTTCACTTTGACCGCTGTTCTGCACCCACCTGGCCAGGGACAGGGTCAGTTATGACTTCATCAGTCTTCTGAGCTCTGGCTCCAACTCAGGCTGTGTGTGCAGATTAAACAGGGGGCACTCAATTAGCCTTTTAAATATGCCTATGTATGTACAGCTATATGTCTTATTATATACACTACTATAAATGTGTATGATATACATGTATGTACATCAAACTGCCTGAAATCAAAGATGAGACCTGCTTTTTCCTTGGCAGACTTAAAACCAGAACGCAAGCCAGGCATCTATCATTGTTCAGCCCTTGATTCTTGACCTTTCTGTGGTATTGCCTGGTGACCACCTTCAGACCTCAAGATATCACTCCTGCCTAACTGTCCTTGTAATTCCCAGATAACTTCTCTATTGTTTCTCATCTTGCCTCTTTACTTTCCTGCTCCCTAGATGTTGGCATTCTCACATGCTGTATCCTGGGCTCACTCTTCTCCCTCTGCACATTCTCACTATACACAGTAGACCCTCTGTGAGTTGACTACCCAAGGGACTGCAACAAACTGGTCAACACAACGGAGGTGGTCAGCATAAGGAGCTAGGCCTACTGTGCTGATAGGTACCTGGTGTATGGAAATGAGGTCAACTTAAGGAGGTGGTCAACTTTGGAGGTTCTATTTTATCCACTGCCAGGGATCCTTGGGTCCTTCAATTATTTTTCTCTCTGCCCCTCCAACCTGTCCTAGCATCAGAAATTCCTACCAGCCTACCCAAAAAAAATCCTCTCCATCACTATTCTCTGTGTTGGGGTACTAGGATGCTTGGATGTCTGTTCAGTGCCTCACCTCTGTCAGGAAAGATATAGATATAGATACAGCCTCACAAGCTTTACAGGAATTGAGTAAAATACTATAAATTCTGCACTACCTGAAACTGAAAGTTGGCAAAGGTGGACTTTTGTTTTGAATCAAGGCTCTCCTTACAGACTTTCGTCAGGCTCTCGAACAGTTTCTTTCCCCACTGCCTGGTTGTATCCTCAGTGTAGTCAGTGTAACTTTTTCCAGAAATAAATATGGTTATCATTATGGTTATATATTTTTTTTTCTGTAAGTCCTTATTGATTATACGCCAAGGTTAAGTCCTTACTAGCTGGCTTGGCCAATGGGTATCAAACTCATCTGCACGTTGGAATCACCATTCGCAACTGCTTGATGCCTGTGTCTCACCCCTAGACGTGGTAAGTTCCTTGCTCAGGGATATGCCTGAGTTTTGAAGGATCCCAGGTTATTCTAACAGACAAACATGTTTGGAAGCCACTACGTCAGGCAAAAATACCCTTCACTTTCTGACTCCTTCTTTTCAACCTGCCTCTCCCACTCCGAACCTTCCTGTGGCTCTGACTGTACAGTTCCCAGTTGTAGAATCCCTTCGCTTTTGGACAAACTTCTATATCCTTTGATATTCAGCTCAAATGTCACTTTTCTCTGCCCTGACCACCCAAGTTGCCCCTTGCTCTTGGCACTGGCCACTGATGCTTCACTGTAACCTAGCTATTGACTCACTGGTTTCCCCAGACTTGTGCCAAGTAACAGTGGATAATCCTCCCTGTGTGTTTATTTGAACCCAGAACACACTGCCTGGCAAAGAGGAGGTGCTCTACAGTGAATGAATGAATGAATGAATGAACACCTAAATATGCAGTGGAAAGGACACTGGACTAATCTAGGCAGCAATGTTGAGTGGAAAAGCTTGGAATATAGAGCAGTACAGACCTGAATTTGAACCCTGGCTTTAGTTTTTAGCTATGTGATCTTTCAGTTTGTCAAAACATGCTCAGTTTCACTTGCCTCTTCTACAAAATGGGAATCTACAGGGCTGCTGTGAAGGTAGAAGTTGGTTATTTGTGAAATGCTCAGTATAATGTCTAACACTCAGGCCTTGAAACACATGGTAGCCCTTATCACTATCCGTAGCGTGGTTTATTCATGTGTTTGTTGTGAGATTTCTGGTACGTTACACGCTTTCTCTGTGCCTTTTTCTCCTTTATGAGATGTGCAGAGTAATAGTGTTCCTTTCTCAAAGGGAAGACAAAAGTGGGGATGGTACACTTAGAAAGAATATAAAATGCTCTACAAATGTAATAAATTAGAATTAGCGTGCTATATTTGTTTTTATTTCCTAAACTTTTTACTTTTTCTTACCTTCTGTGATAATATCAGAGCAATGCATTTTTATTGTTTTTCTTTTTTTGTACTGAAAACTCTTGACACTGGAGGGGACCATTCTTGAAGCTGAATGTGCAAATATTACAAGAGCAGATGTTTCCTCGTAAAAAACAACAAATTGTGGCAAAATATTTTATTAGGGATGCACATCTTTTTTTTTTTTTTTTTTTTTTTTTTGAGAAGGAGCCAAAAGCTAACCCCCGGGGTAGAGTGCCATGGCAACAAAGCTAATAGCAACCACCAACACCCGG
>CAUYQV010124481.1:0-71415 GCA_963574575.1 Galagoides demidoff
AAAACTGCAAAAAAAAAAAACCAAAACAAAACACGAGAGAGAATCTGGTCTCCACCACCCACATCCTGAGCCCACAGCACTGTGGATGATGCCAGTTTGTTGTTGCCTGCTCCATCCCAGTTTCAGGAAATTTGGATCATAGCAGCAATGCCACCATCTAGTACAGGGAGCTGGTTTGTGGCTCCTGGAGACAGAGACCAGGGCAGGGGTGTGGGTAGAGCTGCTCTTCTGTCTCTGCCCCAAGGTGGCAGCTCAATACTGAGTCCATCCTGTCATAATACTATGCAGAGAGAATTTTGAGACTCTCCCTAAGATCACCCAGTCTAAAGTAAATGAGAGGAATAACCCTGACGGAGTGGAGGTGGGACTGCACCAAATTGAATCCGATCTGCTTTCACATTCGCAGAGCTGGAGGAGATTTCAGTCCCAGGTAAAGGGAGCCAGCAAAGCGTATTCCGGTGCTGACTCACAAGGTGCTGTACTTGGAGCTTTAACGATGATAAATCAATGATCTAGAAAGTATAATCCCTTTCCTATTAACCAGGCAGGCACACATGCACACAGGTTCTCCCCAGACTTCAAAAGGTAATCACCCCAAATTTTCAATTAGTATTTCACATCCCACTACTTTATTATTATGAACATCAGAGAGGAGGGTAGCGCCCGACATGCCCTCGAGTCGCTGCCTGCAAGGGAAGCGCCCTCCAGGAACCTAGCACCGAGCCCCTGAAGGTAGAGCCTCAATCCTGGAGCAGAGACTCGGGAGGGGGCAGCTCCGCAGGATGACCTGATAGGGAATGGCTTCTTGTGCAGGGACAGGGTGACAGATGCTGACTAGGTCTAAGTTATTGCTCAGTCCTGTGGGGACTCTTTGGGAGATGGCCCACCCTCCCCTTGCACAACTCCAGAGTGGCCTCTAGGACAGTCTGTGTCCTCCCTCTGTGCTGTAGAGCCTCTTCTAGTCCCTGGGGAGAGACATGTGGACACTGCTGGGATTTTCCATGGTGTCATTTGCTGGCAGGGAGGGGCCAGGAGCAACTGACTATGTGCCAAGGATTTGAGCCCCAGCCCCAGCTCTGACCTGGGCAATATGATTTGCTCTTCTGCATAAATGCCAGGCTCTAGTCTCAGAAAGAGCATAAGCATCTCTCCTTCCTGTCTCTAAGTCTAAAGGGTTCCTGTGAGCATCGGGTCAAACCATGGAAATGGCAGCATCTTGTACATGTACATTAGTCTTTCTAAAGAGGGATTTCTAAGCTACCCATGTTAGGGTCTGGGGCTTATTATACCTGTAGGGCCCCAGGCCTCACCCCAGACACCTGGATCTGAATATCTGCAGGTGTGACCTGAGATTCCTCATATCAAAATCCTTGGGTGGGTCTTCCACATACAAGTGGAATAATAGCCCCCAATGATGTCCTATCCCAGGAACCCAAGAGGAGGTACCTTCCATAGCCAAAGGGGCTTTGCAGATGGGATTAAGTTTTCAGATGGGGGAGATTACTGTAGATTATGTGCGAAAACCCAATCTAGTCACATAAGTCTTTGAAATAAAAGAAATGTTTCCCGTTGTGATTTGAATAAAACTGTATCAGGAGAGCTGATAACTACTGTCCCCCAGCAGCTGGACAGAGCACCATCAGGGGATCTACCTGCACGGGTCTCTTAGGGGACCTCACTGGCTGTCAGAGGTTGGCTCTCTGCATGGCTTCAATGACAAAGCCCAGCAGGAAAGTTTAAGCGTTTTTTAGTACTTACACCCCTGGTGGCTACACAGCATGGCATGCCCAGAGTTGTCCCTACCCACATGGAGGTCAGGGCTCACAGGCAGAGAAAGAGAGAGGGAGGGACACAGAAAGGGACTTATAGGTCACTGTCTTTAGTGGGTCCAAGACATTATCCAAACAGGTTTCCTGTGGGAGCTTTAATTGGTGGGGTTAAAACAAGCAGGCCCTAGTTCTAGGGGGTCCCACTGTGACTGAGAAGTGGTCACTTTATGTTGACAGGAAATATCTCAATGGTCCATTTAAAGGAAGTACAGAAAAGGAGAGAGCCTAGCCTGCCAGGCAGCAGAAATGCCTGTAGGTTTATCTCTGGCCATTGCCTGGAGCTCTTTTGGTGGCGTGGAGGATTGCAACTTGTGCCTCTGGCAACTAAGCCCTGCTTTCAGTATGAGAAAGGTAAACGTATACTTAAAAATGGAGGCAGATGTGACATCTTATAAAATTATAAGCACTCACTACAGGTCAGAGATGGTGTGAGAAGGACCAGCCTACTGGGGCTGGTTTTGAAGACAACAGAGGAAGGGGCCACAGACTAAGGGCTTCAGGTGGTCTCTGGAAGTAGGTACAGGCAGGGTGGGGTCCACTAGGCCTCCAGAAAGGAATGCAGCCCCTCCACTGAGACCTGTCCTGGACTTCTGTCTGACTTTCTAAACTGTGACACTGTACGTCTGTAGTTTTAAGCCACTATGTGGTCATTTGTCACAGCAGCAATAAGAAACTGACACATATCCCAGATTTACCCCCAGACTCTCACAGGGTTTTTGTTCCAGGAATCAAAGAATGAATTCAACAACCACAGGCAAGCAAAAGCGATAGAGCCATAGTTTATTAGAGGACAGAAAACCCTCCAATACAGTATAAGGGGTCCCAAACCGGTTGCTGCAGAAGCTTAGATGCTCTGGGGCTTTTATGCTGGTCTGACCACCCAGACCTTGCGGCAAACACTGATTGGGCCCTTCAAATCTAGCTGATTTACATTGATTGGTTGTTTGAAACCTTAATTGACTGGCCTCTCTTGATTGGTTCTCTTGAGCTCTTTCTGCCCAATCTCTAAGGGGAGCCTCAGGCAGTGACCAATGGCTGCACAGGCCCGAGAGGAGTCCCTCCTCCTTCTTCTCTGCCCATTTCCCAGTTTGTGCTGAAAGCCTTCTGGCTTCTATCAACACATTATGTTTATATACTTAAATATTTATTTTAATACTCTATTTTTTGAGAGCCATTTTCAGTTCATAGCAAAACTGAGTGGAAGCTGCAGAGTTCCTCCGTAGCCACACATACACAGCCTCCCCCATTAGCAACACTCCCACCAAAGTGGGACGTTTCTTAATCATTGATGAACCTGCATAGACACCTCGCCACCTCGAGTCCCTACTTGACATCGGAGCTCACTTTTGCTGGCGCACATCCTGTGGGTCTGGTGCAATGCACAACATATATCCCCCATCACAAGCTTGCACTTGACTTTGACAACTCCATTTTGTAGATGTAGTAACACGAGAGAGGCAGTTGAGGCCTGGACATGCTGAGCACAGCCCCAAAGCGCTGAGGGACGACAGTCTTTATCTAGTTCTTCCCAGAACAGATGCATCACCCAAAGCCGCCGGCAGTCAGACTGGCTGACTCGAGAGCGAGAGCGTTGCGCCATTTGCTCCTCCCTTAGGCCGCCCAGAGGTCCCGCGAGTGGCAGGCGCTCGGTGCATTTTACCCTATTTAGTCACTTACTTACTCATTCATGCATTCATTCATCAAGAGTTACGCACACAACCTGTCCAGGGAACAGACTGGGCTGGGTGTGGGGGAGGTGGGAGCGTGGAGAGATGAGGTTGGAGCTTGCAAAAGTAGAGATGTCGTCCCGGAAATGAAGGCATTTGCACTCAAGCAACGGACGCGGAAGCTGGCAAAGCACAACACTGGGCAGAGTTGGGGCTCGTACATGGGAGAGTGGAGGAAGTTCACAGGGGAAGTGGGTGAACTTTCCAGATCCAGTAGGAGTTGGCCAAATATAGGAAGGGCTGGGATGGGGGAGGCAGAGGGGCAGAGGGCACATGTGCCAAGGTGGTGCAGGGGAGGCTGTCTGCTGCTTTGGGGACTGCCAGCTCTCTGGGCATGTAGCTGCCCATGCAAATGCTTGCTTGCTTTCTCAGTTACCACCCCCCCGCCCCAATCACTCCACAATGGGCTGAAAATGTCAGATTTTTGCTTCTCCAGATTATTGTCTGACTAGGTCATGGGAGCATGTCCCAATGCTAGTCAAGGGCAGCTGGAAAGTAAGATGGAGCATTTGGGAGATGTTACTCCTTGATAAGATGTTGCTGGGAAGAACGCCCTCTCCCCCTTCTCTGTTCTTGGACACCGCCATGTCTATAAGTCAAGCTGGGAACTGTTTCAGCAAACATGAGAAGAATGACTCCAATCTCTAATGACGATAGAGCAGAAAGATGGCACGTGGGCAGTCCCCATTGTCACCAACTAGCTGCTCCACTGTCTGGACACTGTGCTGGGTTCATACTTCCGAGTGGAATCCCAAACAGTGCTTGTGATGGTCCTTGTAACTTAGGCTACTGTTACGGAGTTTTTCTATTATTTGAAGCACAGCAGGTAGAACAACATTATGTCAGGAGTCAGGCTGGTGCAGTCAGTGAGGGAATTGCCCGTGGTCACTCGACATTATCAGGGGATCTGGCAGGGGCTGAAGATGCACCCCTCTCTGGCCTCTCCAGACCTCAACTCCTAAACCTTATTTCTGATGGCAGATTTCAGGGACAGCCCCTGCATGTGGCGTTTGAGTCTGAAATAAGAGCTGCCCCTGCCTCTACCTGTCTCTAATGCCCTCCACACGACGGTGAGAAGCCCACAGCACCAGCTTCCAGCCAAGAGCAGGCCTTCCCTGAGTCCCAGGAGAATGTGAGCTCATTCCTATCATCTGTTTGGGAATTAGAGAAGAAGGCAGTGTCTGATGGAGCGAGCATGTGCATGAGCCCACAGTCTCTCTGTTTCTCTGCAGGGTGTTGCTGCCCTTTATACTCATGCCCCTGGTTCTCCGAATAATCAAGAACCATAGCAACAAATGATCTGACATTTGTTCATGAGGACTAATGAATTGAAATATGATTTTTGGAAGGTCTGGAGCTTAGATGTAGGGCAGTTTTAACCCCACATCACAGAGTAAAGGCCAAGCAGGATCACACCTCTGAACTCACCTCCCTATGTCTCTCTGCTTGGGGTCTTGTTTGGTGAAGCATCTTTAGGAGGGGAAATCCTTCACCTTTGGTGATGGGGGAGGAAGGACTGAGGATGGGCAGCCCCCCACAAGGTATGGGCTGTACTCACAGCCCCACAGCGGTGGCTGACATAAGGCCAGATTGCTCTGGACCTGAGAGTCCTTCCTTCCCCATTCCCCACTTTGGTTCTTAACAGGACCCCAGAGTAAGCCAGGCAGGGTTGGTGATGTCCCAGGAACTAGGGCTCTGTGAATCTTGCTGAGTTCACCCATCATCTAAAGCCACTCTGTCACTGAGCCACCAGAATTACTTTTCTATTGCCATCAGTGTTTTTTCCTTCTCTCACACTTCTCTTTACCTTTCATTCCTTGCCAACTAGAAGGTTTCCCTTTGTAGCCCACAGCCCACATCTGGCAGGAGCTATTTTGCCCAGCCCCTGACTATCGTGCTCCAATCTAAAGATTATCCCAGCGGTGGTGGCTGGTTAACATCAGTCAGCATCCCATCGACCCCAGCTAGGACACAGCCCTGCTGGTGGTCAGGTGCAGGAAGCCCACAGAACTGTCTGTTTCTCTGCCTTCCTGGAGTCCTTGATACTTTTAGCTCCGTGACCTTGATAAAGCCGACTATGTGGTTCTTAATTTGTGCTTTAATTTACACCTTAGTTCTCTCAGAGGGAGAATCCTATGTCACAGGGTCTGTGCGTGGGTTGAGTCGGATGAGGAGTGGAGTACAGTGAGAACATTTGCTATTATACCTCTCAGGAAGAATAGGAGAGACCCTCCAGGCATTTCAGGAGAAGAAAGAGCCAGGCCAGCAAGCCAGGGGCAATTCCCACCTTGCTCCTTGTTAAAATTGGGGATGCTTCCTGAGCTGAGAGGAAGCATCACTTCTGTGATCAGGGCTTTCTAACTCCCCCTGTGGCCTTCCGTCACACAAAGCAATGCCCCCTGGACACCCAAGGCAAAGTCCGAGTCAGAGAGGCAGGAATAGAAGAAAGAGTGAGTGAGCACTCAGGTGCCAGCGGCTTGGTGCCTGGCACTGATGCAGTCAATCTTCCTGGTAGCCATGGGTCACTTACCCTCATGACCTCTATGCTGCTGGGCACTGTGGCTGGAGGTCACAGTGGAAGCACCCTTACCCAGGGGGACACCCCTGCCCTGTGAAGCTGTAGCTCTCCATATCTCTTCAGCTCCAGCTCCTGGGTCCCAGTCCCCTGGACATCTCTTCCTGGATGATCCGAGGACATCTCCAGCCCAGGGATATGGAACTGTCATCTCTTTCATTCAGTGAGGAGGTTTAGGCACCAGTAGTCCCTGACTTAATGAATATTAAGAGAATTTAGGGCAGCCAGACAACACAGCCTGAAAGTGGGGCTCTCTCATGCCTACCCACTCCACAATCCTGCCCCAGCTCCCTCCCAGCCAGCCCCAAGTGTCAGTGTGCCCAGCTGCAGCCCCTGATCCCTCCTATAGAGATGGTGGGGCCTGGTGGATGATAAAAGAGGAGAGGGGCTGAGTGTGAAGGGACAGGGGGGTAGAAGGATGCAGTGCCACAGGAGGTCCTGAGGCAGACAGAGCATGCAGACATCCATGGAGGCCAGGACAAGGCCCCCACCACCACGTGGGCCAGCAAAGGAGTTTTGTTCCCTGGGGAGAATTTCTCTGAAGTTTCATTTCAGCAGGCTTCTCCCCAGATCCCTGAATCTTGATAACTTTAGATCCAGATCTGTCATTGTTTCTTTTCTGGAATTTATATAAACAGCATCAGACAGCCCGTAATCCCTGTTTCTTCTTCCGCATAGCACAATGCTTTTGAGATTTACCTGTGTTGGTTCCTTTTCATTGCTGAATAGTATTTCACTGCATAGATAGACAATAATGGATTTTTTTTTTTTACAGTTTTGAGCTATTAGGAATAAGGTTTCCATGAACATTCCAGTGGAAGTGTTTGTGTGAATATATATTTTAATTGCTCTTGGATACATAGGAGCGGGATCACTGTATCACATGGTAGATGCATCTCTAACATTATAGAAAACTGTCTGTTTCCAATGTATAATACATTTCTTCCAGTAATATATGGAAGTTACAGTTGGTCCACATCTAAAACTCGATATTGTCAGTCTTGTAAGTTTTGGCCAGCCTAGTGAACATGTAAGGGTTTCTCATAGTGGTTTTTTTTTTTAATAGATAGAGTTTCACTCTGTTGCCTGGGCTAGAGTGTTGTGGCATCATAGCTCATAAGCAAGTTCAAACTTGGGCTCAAGCTATCCTCTTGCTTCAGTCTCCCAAATAGCTGGGACCTTGGGTGCACATGGCCTCCATAATGGTTTTAATTAACATTTCTATAATGACTGATATGTTGAGTATCTTCATCATTTATATATTTAATTATAAATGTTTCACCCATTTTATTATATTTATTCTTATGATTGAGCTTGAGTAATGTTTTAAATACTTTTAAATCAAGTATGTGGTTTACAAATATTTTCTCCCAGTAGTCGGTATCTTGCTGTTTCTTTTCTAAACAAGATCTTTTGAGGAACAGAAGTTGTCTTTTTAAAAAAATTTTCTTTTTGGGACAGAGTGACACTCTGTTATCCCAGGCTAGAGTGCTGTGGTGTCAGCCTAACTCACAGTAACCTCAAGCTCCTAGGCTCAAGGAATCCTTTGGCCTCAGCCTCCTGAGTATAGGGGTGTCCACACACCCCAATTTTTTTTCTATTTTTCATAACGATGGGATCTCACACTTGCTCAGGCTGGTCTTCGACTCCTGAGCTCAAGTTTGGGTGCTGGGATTATAGGTGTGAATCACTGTGACTGGCCAAGGAATAAAAGTTAATTCTGATGAAGTCTATCTTATAAAAATTTTTATTTATAGTATATATTTTTATGTTATATTTGGGAAATCTTTGCTTAACCAAACCGAAAAACATTTTTCTCTCTTTTCTGCTTGCTAAAAGCTTTATAAGTTTAGCTCTTGCAACTAGATTTATGACCCATTTTTTAATGGTGTGTCTTTCTTCATGCAGCAAAATGCTTTTGAGACGTACCCTTGTTGCTGCTCCACCGGTAAAACTTGCATTGCACGTTTTTGTATGTGGTGTGAGCTAAAGGCAAAGGTTTATTTGTAAATAGATATCCATTTTTTATAGCACCATTTGTAGAAATTACTATTTATGGCCATCGAATTACTATGGCATCTTTGTAAAACTCCGCTGACAATATAGGTATGTGTCTAGTCTAGACTATTCTGTTTCATTCATTAGGAGCATACTTTCTTGATTATCGTAGGTTTATTAAGAGTCTAAAAATCAGGTAAGACAATGATGAAAGTGTTTGTCTTTATTTTCAAGATTATTGGGTACATTAGGTCTTTCCTTTTCCATATATGATTTTAATAGTATGACGGAGATATAAATTCACACATTTAAAGTGTAAGTGTTTTCAGTATATTCACAGAGTTGTGTAACTATCAACCATTAAGTTCAGAATATTTTCATCACTTCCCTCCCGAAGAAAACCCATGCCCATTGGCATTCATCCCCTTTTTTATAAATAGGAAGGTTAAGTGACTTGCCCATGACCACGTGCTAATTAGTCAAAGATCAACGCCTACTCCCAGTCTCCTGGAGTCTCCTGACACCCACTGAGTGCTCTTCCCAGTTCATCAGTTTTGAAAGGGCTCCCAGACTGCAGCTTACACTTAGGGTCTCTGGGAGAACACAGGGCTGGAAATCAACATGGCATGGACTGAAGCTCTGATCTATCTTGGTTAAGGTGCTGTCACTGTTTCATGAGAAATATTCCTCTCTTGTCACTTCTCATCCCCTGATGAAGTCAAATCATCCTTGTAGAGAGAGGTCCTTTGTGGCGGTCGTTTGTATTTTTCATGTGAGCCCTTGCCCTGCCCCTGTGTCTTTGTTTCTACTTCTGTAATAAGGATTTATCACTCTCTATAGGCTCGGAGAGGAAAACTGAGGGTCACTGGTGCCAAAGTCCTCCCTCCCTGTTCCTTGTCCCTGAGTGCTGGGACATCAATGCCCTATCTCTGGGAAGGCACAGCCTTCCTGGTGGGAATCACACATTGCGCTTGAAATGGGTCTACAGGGGAGACAGGACTTACCTCCTTCAGGGGCTGGACCACCAAATCGTATCACTCATGCTAATGTTTTTTCTCATAGAGGTATTTTTTCATTCAGCATCTCCAAAGCACAAATATTGAATGGGATAGCTAGGTCAGAGATTACAAGCAAATATGTGTAGGTAAAATTCTAATCCCAGATTTCCTACTGTCCTACAAGCTCGTGAGGCTGAAGGGAATCTTTTATTACCTGTCTAGGGACTACTTCTTGCAGACTGCCTCTTTCAGAATGCCCCTGAGCCATTTGAGACCAGGCTAGCCACTTTAGGAAGTGTTGGGCCAAGAGCTCATCTCCTTACAGCTCAGGTTCAGGGGGAGGAGTCCAACATTGACCACCAGTGGTGGAGGGGAGCTCTTGAAGGACGGGCTCCCTAAAATGTAAATGGCCTCCTAATTGTTCCAGGATTATTCTTTATCATCAGCTGTTGTTCTGCTGCCAGGAAATACTTCGGGATTAGCAGGAACAGGAACCAGGAATGGGAGGAGGATGGGCTGCACGTGACTGAATGGATCCATCCTGTTGGGAGGCAGGGCGGGGAAAGGAATCCCGGCACCATCAGAGAAGGGCCCAGGGGCGACGCTCCCTCTCATCATGGCATCATTTTATTTCCTTCTGCTTGGAGCTTGCCCTGGCCTACAGACATTGTCTACACAATCCAATCTGTGTCTCCTCCCATTGTTGGATTCAACACCCATGTCTGACAGAGCCTTGTCCAGATAGCCAATCTCTTGCCCATTTTAAAAACTTTCTGAGACTAATACAGATTCTCCAGGGTATCCCTATTCTAGAATCTGGTAACCGTTCCTCCCCGAAAACTTGCATTTATTTGTTTGTGTGTTTGTTTCCGCGTTTATTAAATAGGGTCTGGATTCCTTGGTGCTAATGCTTTTTGCTTCCTCTGCAAATGATCAGAGCCCCAGCTCTGGGTACAACGGGCAGGCTTTCTGTGCTTGTGACTTGGGATTTGGATTCTGGCTTTGCTGTTTATAAATCAGGCCTATCTGGTAGCCATACTCCAACTAGCAGGCTATGATCAAACATAGGATAGATTTGCTTCCCTCCATAGCAAGGACTGCCCGAGGAGCACGGGCAGCGAGTGGCCGGCGCAATCCACAACAATGCATTGACTTTCTCCTCATGTGGGTGTGGTGGGCAGGCTGCACGGTGTCCCCTGGAACAAAGCTGCTGTTTGCCTGTTAAATGTCCAGACCCTCCACACTCCGTCTGCATCCTCAGTCTGTCTTGCTGGGTGCTGGCTCTTACCTCATTGTACTGGCCATGTCCACCTGCCTCTGCAGCCTCCAGCCTGAAGGTTCAACTGTATGTCCTTTACCAACAGACTCCACCAATGGAGAGAACTGGCAACGGAGCAGAGGGGTCCAGGCAGGGTGCCCCAGATCTGGGGCACCCATCCCCTCTCTTCCTCTAGCAGAGCTGTGGGGGTGCACAGCTTTCTTTAGGGGTGCACAGCTCTCTTTGGGTGGCTTTCTCTGCCCTGCTTTCTCTCCCTGGCTTCCAGCATCTGCTTTATCCTCTTTCAGGCCTGGGCAGGCAGTGGTGGCAGGAGGAGGAGCCCCGCTGCTAATAGTGTTAGGGAATTGATTGCTTTTAGCGTTTTCTCTACCTCTGTTCTCCCCTGCATCAATAGTTGCTGGAATTACCAATGTGAGCGCACCTGGATATATTTCTCTCCGGATACATCAACACATCACAAAAAGCTGAGCCTGCTTGAGAATGAGTGAATGGCGTGGCAGAGGACTGCTGTGACTCTGTTGGCTGGAAACAGGAATGTCCCGGGATGGGGAGAACGGGGAGTTTCAGCACCAGCCCCAGACAGGGAAGCACTTTAATGGGTGTTCCCTCCCCTGTCCTGCCTCCCAACTACCCCAAGTAAAATTTGCAGAAGTTACAATCTAAAGCAGTCTTTGGAAGCAGAGCAAGTCCTCTAAGCCTGCCTGAGAGCACATGGGACAGGAGAGAGGGGACCACATGCTCCTTCGTGTTCAGGTTTTATGGTCATGGTGCGAGGTCTTCCTTCTTTGAGGCCCCGGCTGGGGAAGGTGTAGGGGTGTGGCCCTGCTCTGCAGGCAGACACCTGCTTTAAATTCCAGCTCCTCGGTGTCTTTGGAACAAAGACTTAACTTCTCGGTGCCTCTGTTTTATCATTTGCAAAATAGGCAAGGATCTGCCAAGTTAATAATGTAAAGTGCTCCCAAAAGTCTTCACGTACTGTCAGTGTTCTGTATGCCCTGGTGGCCCTGGTGGCAGCTTCCTATTCCTGCTCTCATTCTCTTCCTCCTCCTCATTGCCTTCCCCCCCTTCCTCTTCCTTCCTGTCTTTCTTTTCCCCAACCAGGTGTTCTCAGGGGCCACTGGTCAATCTAAGATCTCAGTGCTTGGTGAGGGCTCTATCTGTGGTTCCCATGGTTACATAGATCACAACTGTGGCTCAAGATGAAGGAGGGGGAGGGAGGATGGGAGGGGAGGGGAAGGCCAGATGGAGGGAGGGTGAATGGTGGGTTCACACCTATGGTACATAATGCAAGGGTACATGTCGGATCTATTAGTATAGAGTATAAATGTCTTAACACAATAAATAATTAAGTAAATGAGATGAGGTATATATTAATCAGTGTGATGTAAGTGTGCCTAATTCTGTATGAAATCAGCACATCGTACCCCATAAATGCATTAATGTATACATGATCTATGTATTTATGATTTAATAAAAAAATTAGGCAGAGTAAGAGATTAACAACTAATAACAAAATAGAATAATTACAACAATATACTGTAAAAAGCATTATGTGAATGTGATATCTCTCTTTCTCTCTAAATATCTTACTGTATTGTACTTATTTTCAAACTATAGTTGATTGCCGGTAACTGATACCCTGGATGGCAAAACTCCAGATAAATGGGAGTATTGTCCATATGCAAAGAAATATTATTCATTCTTAAGAAATGAGAAATTTTCATTTGCAACAGCATGGATGAACTAGAGGACATTATACTAAGTGAAATAAGTCAGACACAGGAAGAAAAATACTACACGATTTCAGTTATATGAGGTACCCCTGTAAACAATTCTGTAAAATAATGAAACTAAGGAACAAAATCACATCTCTACAGTCAAAGACAGAATGTCAGAAAAATATTCCTACCAAACAAATGAAAATTATGACCTTATATTCAAAACAATCTGCAAATATTTAGGGAAATAATAGAAGATATGAAGATCAGCATAAAAAGAATCAGAAAAATTCAGAAAGGAAGAAATGTAATTGAGGAAAAAAAGTATAGGTAAAAGAAAAATCAATTTCAAAATGAAGACTAAATTTGAAGGAAACTAAAAACAAACCCAAGAGATTTTCGCTTAAGACGGAGGGTAAAAAGAATGGGAAATTGATCTCAGCCTTTAATTTACTCAACAAACAAAAATAATTTCTGGGCGGTGTGGCTCAAGGAGTCGGGCACCAGCCCCATATGCCTGAGATGACGGGTTCAAACCCAGCCCCGGACAAAAAAAAAAAAAAATAATAATAATAATAAATAAATAAATAAACAAATAAATAAAATAATTTCCAAGATTTAAATGCAAAAAATAAAAAGAATATATAAATAAAATAATAAAACATAAATAAAAATAAAATAATAAAGATTCTAACATAACATCAGAAAATTTTTTTTTCAGAAAATATTTTGATGAATCTAAGTGGGAAGGCATGAGACCCAAAGGGAAAATAAAAAGCAATAAATTGGATTATAGTATAATGAAGAATTTTTGTTCATTTTTTTCTGTTCATTTCCCTGAGAGTGAAAAGGCTGGCCAGGGTGAATCAGAAGGTATGCCTATTACTTATATCAAGCAATGGACCCATGTCTAAAATACATCCAGAACTTTTCAAATCAACTGATTACAAAAAAGGGCAAAGTACTTGAACAGCCATTTCATACAGCAGGATATCCAGATAGACAAGATGTGTGAAAATGCTCTTAAGCTAGTTGGTCATCAGGAAAATGCAAATTAAGGTCATAGATAACACTATGCACACCCTGGAATGGCTACAGTAGCAAATGCCATCAGGTGTTGGAGAACAAATGAAGTGACCAGAGTATGGGTTGGTAAAACCACTTGGGAAAACAGCTGACAATATCTACTAATCTGCTAAAGTGTAATGTATATATATATACACTATGGTGACCCAGGAATCTCACATCTTGTTACTGTCAGAAACACAAGATGGATCAGACCCCTACCATCTACGAGAATGTGGCAGTGTTATTACTAACAGCCTCAAGGGAGAAACAAGCCAAATATCCATCAATAGTTAAAAAAAAAAAAAGCTGATATTTTCGTACAGAGTGACACACAGCAGTGACAATCAGCTGTTGCTATTTGCAACCACCTAGATGTGTTTTATAGACAAAAAACTGAGTAAAAAAAGCAAGATACAAAGGTTCTGTGTATTCCACTGTGCTTCCCAGACTGTTCTACTTCAAGATCAAACCAGCTAGAACTAATTTATGATATTAGAGATTGCATCAGGGCTACCTTTGGAGAAGATGTGAGTACTGGTTGGAATAGGGCAAGGGGACTCTATTATTGTTTCTGGTGGTGACAGTTACCTGTGTGTGTTCACTTTGTGAAATTCATCATAATATACACATATTGAGTACTTGTATGCAGGTACGCTATTAATCAGTTTAAAACTTTATTAAAAACCACCCTTCCTGTATGCTATGTAATATAAAACCATGACACACAATCATATACAGCTGCATTAATTTTGTTTAAAATTAGATTCTTCTCGTACTCTGCTATGGACTGTTCAGTGTGGACTAGCAAATGGGTACTGCCAATTTAAAAACCAAATCTAAACAACTCTATTCAGATTCTATCGTGGTGCTCATTAGAATTTCAGCATGCATTAGTCAGGTGTCCGTTAAGAAAGCTTTTAGATGAAAATTTCAAGGTGTTAATTGATCTTTCAGGGGCACTTGAAGCTCGCTTTCCTTTTGTAGTTTCTTTGAAGATTTGATTGGCTTCAAAAAGAGGCAATTATCTACGTAAGTTGAGCTCCTGATCTCATTGCTGAATGTGTAAAACAATCTCAATAAATATGCTCAAAATGAGATTGACCCGCATTTCATGGGGCTCACAAAGTTTTTTCATCTCTAAGATTTACGTGTTTCCTTTACTCCATGGCATATTTCTGTGGGTCTGGATTATACAACAGCAGAAGTTATTGGTGGGCTTGGAGGTGACGCTCTGTCATGCCGTCAAGGAACAGAATGATTCCTCCTCTTACTGTAGGTGGGGGAGTCTTTGCGGGGCTGACATGTTTAGGTAGAGTCAGACGTGATGCAGCCTCTGGAGCTGGATCAGTGTTTCCATTTTTCTTGAGGGCCTGTGACTAAAAGGGAGTTATAATAATTCTATGCGTCCATCTCAGGAGTGAGATAACTAAGTTACACAATGCCGTAATTGCAAACACTTGTAATGTCCTTTCCCTTTTTTATGAGTCATCTTTTGCCAGGTACTGTGGACACCGAAATGAACAAATCTTGTCCACAAAATGAATTCATACCACTGCAGGGATGGCAGACCAGTAAATCTTCCCCTGGAGTTGCCCAGAATGAAGGCCGCTACTGGGCCGTGCAATTTAATCGCCGACTTGCCTGACACGTCCCTAAATACCAGCAGCACAAAACTTTTCTACCCTTTACTAAGGTGGTAATGGAGGAGTGGTGTATGTGTGGGGTGTGAGTGAGTGTGTGTGTGCATGAGAGAGAATTTTTACAATGAAACTGCTTACTAATTTTTAAAAATGTATGTAAATTCTTCCATTTTATGTTCATGATCACGCTGTTTATACGTCAAGTTTATTTCCTTCCTACTCTTCCTCATGTGTTTCCTTTCTTTATCTTGGCTAGAACCTCTAGTACGATATTAAATAGAAACAATAAGAGTAAATGTCTCTTATGTGTTTTTTCAATAATTCACTGTTAAGTATGATTTCTTTCTCTCTGCTGGGCGTGGGATGAGCTCCCTGGGATATCCTTGGCCTCCCCTGACCTGTCCCCCACTCTGAGAGTCCTTCCCACCTTCCTCTTGTGATCAGAGGGATGGAAAGCTGGGGTAACTGTACCTCTGGAAATACAGAGAAGTCACGTTTCTTACTTTTTTTTCCTGCCTCTCCCAGAACAGAGCAGCTGATTGTGCTGGGTCCCGGCCGTGTCCCTATTCTCAGCTCCCCTCCTGTAACTGGCCTGGGACTCTCTCCACAAGCGCGCTGATTACTCGAGTCTTCGTGCTCAGACATTTACAGGAAGCTTCAAATGCAAACTTGTTTGAAAATTCAACCTTTTCTGTGCTTGAACTCTGATTGTCAGAAATAGATTTGCACGAATGTAGGAGTGCTGAAAGGCGTATCGGCCTCACTAAATTCTCTGGCTGTCAGCTTCCTGCTGCCGCAGGTGTGCTGGAGGGGGTGAGACCTGCCCACAGGGGCCCCGGGAATTTCTCACTTTGGGCAATGCCACGCTGGGGTGAGCTGGACACATCTCTGAATGAGGTCACCCTGCATTTCCTCTTCAAAGACCCAGACTGTCCCGCAACCTTCGAGAACGTCTTACCACCCTCCCACCCCCACCGCAGTCCTATTCCTTGTACCAGTCCTGACCTAAAGTGATGAGGGCACGAGCTCTTTACGGCTTTGAAAGGCCTATGTAAATGTTATTAAACATAAGCTTATTGTTATAATCCCTACAAGCCTGTGGCTTCTTCTCTGGGTGTCACAACCCCCAGGCTGCCCAGGTCCATCTTGTGACAGCATATTGAACACAAAAATCTGGACAGGAAAATAAAAGAAAAAAGCACTCCAGATGTTCCCCCCAAGGACAGCCCCCAGGCATTGCTGTGACCAGGCAACTTCCCATAAACACCCCAGATACCTCTGGCTATTTGTGGCCCAGGTTCTCCAAGAACCCCTGTACCCGGAGCCCCCTCTGGCCTTCCTCTGCACGGCCTGTCAGTGGGAAGGCAGGGTTGCTGGTGAGGGAGCACAGCGTGTCTGCAGGGACGGGAAAGCTCAGTCTAAGGAGCTGTTGGCTTGGTGCAGACAAGCCAGCCACCGGGCTCCTCGCAGATGGTCTCTGCTGCACTCCTCCTGCCAGGGAGGCTGCCTCGTTTCTTGGTTTCATTCCCAGCATGACAGAAGGTTCTCTCTGCTACGATCCACCTTTCCAGTTACACTCTGTTGAAACCTCAAACTCCCAAACCCAATCCAACAGTGAAGCTGCCTGGTACACCTCCCCCCTTCATCGGCCCTGGCATTAGCCTGGCCGCAGCACTTTCATTGTCTGGGCGTGTGTGCCTGTGGCTCATCTCAAGATACCGGGATCCCTGCGAGGACAGGGAGCTTCTTTCTCTCCTCTTCTTGCACCTTCCCTAGTGAATTAAGCGCTGCACTGGATGGGAGAACATCCTGAGCCACCAGCGATAATTGCCTTGCTTGCTTGGTGTTGAGCCATTTCTAAAGCGGCTTTGTCTGTATGATTCCATTAGAGCTTCCTGGAAATCCCTCCTCTGTTTCAGGGACAGTGTAGGGACCAGACTGACCACCACAGCCAGTTCTTCCCTGTTCCCAGCACAGTGTGGCATGACGGAGATGTTCCCTAAATGCGTACTGTGTGAATTTTCAAGGTACCGTCCTCAATATGGAAGGGAGAAAACACTTGAAGCTCACAGAGCTTAAACGATCATTCTCACATTTAGGAAATGCTCACGACACCAATCCACCTAATCTGATTCCAACTACAGCACTTTTTCCAGTGTAAGAAAATCCAAGAGGAGCCATGGTCATTCTGAGGCCAGGATTACAGTTCTTAGCTCCCTTGGTCACTGGAAAGTGTGATCTTTCCCCCCGTGAGTCCTGGCTTCTATCTTTCCATCCTGCTTGCATGCTGTGCGTGACTGGGCTCTAAATACACACCAAATCTAGAATTTTCTGAAGGTGGACATGGCATTTTGTTGTTCTCAGATGGATTTACACGTGGGCTGTGTATTCTTCATCCCTGCGAAGGCTGGGGCTGGTACCGCCATGGAGGCCCTGGGATGGACCCTCCAGGAAGCAAGTAGCAGCTCCACCCATGGACCCCAGTGTGTCCTTAACAGTAGCCCCACACTCTACTTGTGTGTGCCTGAGCACAGTGCACACACCTGCATTGCACACACATACGCACTCACACCTCTGCTCTCCCCCCAGCTCCTGGTTCAGCGTGCCTTCTCTAGACAGGCCACAAATCACTTTTCTGGTTTCCCCTACAGAGGCCCAGGCTCTGAGATGCTCTCTCCAGCTTTCTTAACAAAACCTCCCTCTCTACTTGTTCTGTTTGTTACCCAGAGTCACTCTCTGGGACACCTTCCGGATTAAAGTCCCCAAATCCCACAGAGCATTAGAAAACTCAGCCTTTGGAGCTAGACCTACCAGATAATCCAATTCCAGCTTTGGCACTTCCCGCGTGCCCTGGGCGAAGTCATTGATTTGGTAATCAACTTCCTGCCCTGTAATGTGAGCATTTTGACTTGAATGAAAACACTGTGAGGCACTCAGCTGCACAGTCGCCACCGTTATCTTGGTATGTTATCTTGTTCATTGTTGTTATCGTCGCCCAGGTTATACCATCACTTACCATTCTATTTATGACTTTTGCCAACGCATTTAAAAGCCCCCATGTCAAAATCTAACCCAGTGCAACAAGATGCCATCCCCCAAACATTCCTGCTAAACAGCCAACAAACTAGAATATCATCACAATTTTATATTTAAACACCCAGGTTACATGTAAGGTAAATATTCCACTTAGCAAAATCTAGAATGTGGGGAATTCTGCAGGAACAGATGACCTAGTTTCTTGAACAGAATAAATGACAGGGGAAAGGGGGGATGGAAGGGTGACAGATATAAAGGAAACAGATGCCGCCTGTAGCCGTTGGGAAGATCGTGATTAAAACGCACCAACTATAAGGAGCAGCCCCCCCCAATCTGTTTGCTGGAGAAAATTGACAAATTTGATCATAAACCAAGTGTAAGTTTAATTGTAAGAAATTGTGTTACGTATAATTTTAGAATTATAGTCATGGGCTAAGAAGTATTTATTTAATAAAAATACGTACTAAAGATACTTTCAGGTAAAATTATAACGCCTTGGACTTGCTTTAAAATCTCTAGGGGAGAAGAATGAGGGTGGGTGGGTGAAATAAGAGCAGGGGGAGATGTCTTCGTGTGTGTAGACATTTTATAATGAAATAAGCATAAAAGTAGAGAAAAGGTCTCACTGCCTAGGTTTACCAGTGCTCTCTGGTTGTGGCACAGCTGTGTAGATCCTGGGAAAGGCATGCTCTCCAGCCCCGGGAGTGAGACCTACCGTGTTCCCCCCAAAATAAGACACTGTCTTTTATTTATTTTTTCTCAAGAAGACATACTAGGGCTTATTTTTAGGGGATGTCTTCCTGTCCGTGCCAAAATGCATGGCGTGGCTATGCAGCATATCTGGGCATCACTAGGTCTTATTATCAGGGTAGGGCTTATATTTAACAAATGCATAGAAATCCTGCTAGGGCTTATTTTGGGGGTAGGTCTTATTTTCGGGGAAACATGGTACCAGTACCTGCCACTCTGGCATTTGGGCCTCTGCCACACTAGACACGCAGGACCTTGGACCAGCTACCTAACCTTTCTGCACCTCAGAGCTTCATCTTAGTTGGGGTCTGGTTACATCAGACCCCTAGGTGTGCACACAAGGAACACTCAAAAAATGATGCTTCTCCCTCCTCTCTCAGTCACTGGTTTCTCCCGGTTTATCTAAATCTCAGATGGCAACAGGACCCAGCACTTTTGCCAGTCTGTGAAGGGGGTGCTGACTGCATAAATAAGGGAGGCCTGGCAGTCTTCGGGGCATGGAATACAGCCTGGGGCCAAGTCTGAGATGGGTTTACACATGGGCTATGGATGCCTCCTCCTTCCTGCACGTATATGTGAATCCTAGCTTTAAAATACCAACAAAAAATGTATCTTTCACAGTCAAGAAGCAGTTCCAATGCATTCTAGAATTCTTGGCTGTGCAACCTTGATATCTTGGCCTAGCAGTGAGAAATCTGAGCCAAGTTAATATCTTCCCTCAAGAATCTGCTAATTTTGGTGCCAGAAGCATCTCACCAGCTGTCGATAGCTCTGGTGAGAAATGAATCAAAGGAGCTCGGGGGAGCCACATTTGACCCACTGTGGATTCAGATCCAACCGCACATGTGAACCTCGAGAGACAGGCGTGTGGTCAGCAGACTCCAGCTTCAGGTTGAGGCCAAACAACAAAGGGGCCTGGCTAGGTGGCCCTGGGCCTTATAGGCAATGACAAGAATTTTGATTCGTATTAAAAAGAGTGGGAAGACTTTGGAGAGTGAAAGAGTCTGATTTTCATCTATCAAATGACCAGAACTGAACTTGGGCTTTTAATTAGCTATAATTAGGTCAGAGCAAAATTAACACAAAGAGCCCGAATCTAGGTGACTTCTTAGCAGCAAAGTTGGGCAGGATAATGGGAAAGGTCATGTTCCCAAGCACAGCCAATGTGATGAGGGAGGACCTTCCGTCAGGGCTCCTGGGTGGACGTCGCAGGCCTCCTCAGCTCACTGCCACACATTCCGGCTCCTGCCATCCAAATACCACTCAGTAGTCCTCCCCCTCTCGCCCGATGTCTACAAAAGATTGTTTTGTTCACGCTGTCCAGAAGTCTAGTTAGTTGCTCCTTACAGGTGGGTAAGTCAATCACTCCACTTGACCCTGAAGCAGAATTGTTGGGCCACCATTTCCTTGCCCATCCCCTCCCCCTATACCACACAGGTCCAGGTTAGAGACCTCCTTGGCCAGGTGGGTGTCAGACTGGCAGGATCTCACACTCCCATCTCTAGGCTACAAGGGAACTTTTTCATTACCCAAAGTCTGTGCCAATAACCTCCTCTTCTATCCTTGGGGCTTTAGGGAATAGCTGGTGTTTCTCTGCCTGGGTATACTCATTACTGATTCCACGTATTTGGTCACCACCTAAAGTGTGTCTCTGGGGCTGTGTCCTCCTCTCAGCACCTCGCTCTTCAACCCAGGCAGGTGTTTTCATTTGCTTGAATTCTCAAAAGCTGCCGGTGGTGAGTGAAAAAGCCTGTGACTGCTTCTGTGCTGACTTTATCACCAATTAAGTAAACCTTGGCATCCTCAGAGGAAAAATTCTATTATAAATTCTTAAAAACATATTTAGAAATATCAGCATGATCATTAGACTACATTATTCAGTTAGTTAAATGCGCTTTTACAAAAACAAAACCCCACCACGAAATGTATCTTCATTGGAAAGGGCATCTGTTGTTTCTTGGAAACGATTAGCTGTCACTGAATCATCAATTTTTTATTTTATTGTGTGTCTAAAGCTATTTGTTCTAATTAAGGACTGTACATGAAGCTAAGCTAACTGGCCTCATTCTGGAAAAGGGGCTCCGAATCCTGCTTTGTCTACCAATCCTCATTGTGCAGTATAAGAAACCCCAGGAGTGACAAGGGTGAGGATTGTGGAACAGGCATGTGAGGCCTGTGTGATCTCAACCCCACCCTAGTAGACAGGTTCCCACCCACCAGGGCCCATCTAACCTGCCCTCCTCCCGCAGCCTGGTGTTGCCCTGACTGCCCCAGAGAGCACTGGCTGCAGAGAGAGCCCTGGCCGTTTACTGCCCTGCTGCTGCCCAGGCTGCCCAGGGGACTACAGGGCCCATGGTGGGGTCCTCAGGTTCTGGGCCATGTGGTAAACTGGGACTGCAGGGAACAGGGACAGAAAAGAGTCAAATCCTAAAATTCAGCTTCTTCCCTGAGAGATGGGCTCTCAGCCTGGGGGCTTCAGTTTCAGATAGGGAGGTGCTGGGAGACGGTAGGAAGGGGAAAGGGAAAGGGGGAGAGGAAGTGGAGGGCAGGAAATTTATTGAGAGGTCACTGTGTAATGAAAGGTATTTATAGATAATAAGCCAAAGCAAATTAAGAGTGAAGAT
The DNA here is from genome assembly GCA_963574575.1 of Galagoides demidoff. NCBI lineage: Eukaryota > Metazoa > Chordata > Mammalia > Primates > Galagidae > Galagoides > Galagoides demidoff. Next base: position 21,243 of record CAUYQV010124481.1, read on the forward strand.
GATAATGAGCTGAGATAAGAGGCTTTATGGTTTTCCCTTTGGCCACATCAAGTATATGAAGCATAAAAGATGGGAAATAAAAGCAGAAATGGAGTTGTGCCTTTCATAGGAATGCTCTAACAACACATCACATAGGTGGGCTTGGCCTTGGCCTCCCACTGTGGACCTACAGACTCATCTTTCCCCTTTCCCTAAAGTCCCCCTGACCTTCCCAGCACAGGGCCCACCGGGCCCCACTGTCTAGCAAGCCATTTCTTCTCCACCCTCCAAGGGCTCCAGAGCTGTCTGGCTCTGGCAGCTCGTTATTTCTCTAGGGATTTTTGTCCTTTGAAGACAAGCCAGAATATCCCCTGGTTAAAAGTCTTGAAGACCCAAGTACCCTGGACAAGCATAGATTAGTTCTAAATGCTTTGGGAATTGCATGAAAGTTTTCTCACTGACAAATTATAATGTTGAGCTGTGCCTGTGTGTGTGTATGTGTGAGAAAGAGAGAGAGAGAGAGACATGGAGAGGTAAAGGAAGCGGGCGGGGGGCGGCGGCGGGGGGGGAGAGAGAGAAAGAGAGGGAGAAAGAGAAAGAGGGAGAGAGAAGAAGAGGGAGAGAGAGAGAGAGAGAAGCTAGAGCAGGGAAGGAGAATACATTTTATCAACTGTAGGGTCCCTACATTTAGGGCTTTGCAATTCCAGCAACATTTGTTGATAAGACTACTCTTCTTCCTCAGAATTGCTCCTGCATCTTGGACAAAATCAATCAGGCTTGTTTGTGGGGTTTCTTTCCGGTCTATTAATCTATGTCTATCCCTTCACCAATACCACACAGTCCTGATTGCTGTATGGTATGTCTTAAAGTCAGGTAGAGTGATTTCTCCTATTTTCCCTTTTCTTTCCAAAATGGTTTTAGCTATTCTAGTTCTTTTCACTTTTAGTTAAATTTTAAAATATTCCTGTCTGTATTTATAAAATGACTTGCTGAGATTTTGATAGGAATTGCCTTACACCTACATACTAAATTGACATATTTAATATGTTATTGATAAAAATTCTAACCCACAAATATGGTATATTTTTCTTTCTTTTTTTTTTTTTCTTGAGACAGAGTCTCACTTTATGGCCCTCAGTAGAGTGCTGTTGCGTCACAGCTCACAGCAACCTCCAACTCTTGGGCTTAAGCAATTCTCTTGCCTCTGCCTTCTGAACAGCTGGGATACAGGCCTGCCACAACATCCAGCTATTTTTGTTGCAGTTATCACTGCTGTTTTAGCTAGCCAGGGTCAAGTTCAAACCCAACACCCTTAGTATATGGGGCTGACGCCCTACCCACTGAGCCATAGGCTCTGCCCAAATACAGTATATTTTTCCACTAGGATTTTGTAGTTTTCAGCATACAAGTCCTATGCACATTTTGTTAGATCTGTACCTAAGTATTTTATGTTATTTTGAATGATTATAAATTGTATTTATTTTTAATTTTGGTATCTGTAAGGAACTGAATTGTGACTTCTCAAATTCACACATTGAATTCTTATCCCCCAGTATGATATTTTTCAGAAATGTTATCTTTGGCAAGTAATTAGGTTTAGATGAGGTAATGAGGGAATGGCCTTCATGATGGAATTAGTGCCCTTGTAAGAGATACTAAGGAGCCTTTGCATGTTCTGAGCACCATGTGAGGACATGGGAGAAAGAGGCTGTCTACAAGTCAAGTCTAGAAGCTGACTTGCAGAATGACTTGTGTCCCTTCCTGTTGTATGTCCTGTGATTAATTCTTCACTATGGGTTTGGTAGAATTTACCAGTTAACCCATGTATCCCTGACGTTTCTTTGGGGAAAGGGTATTTTTTAAAATTATTAATTTAATATATCTACTTGTCTTTTCAGATTTTCTATTTCTTCTTGAGTCTTTCTTATGTCTTTTTAAGAATTTGTCCATTGTCTCTAGATTGTCTAATTTTTTGGCATGCAATTTTCCACAGTATTCTCTTTATAGTACTATGTATTTCTATAAAGTTGGTATTAATAGTCTCTCTTTTATTTTTCCTTATAATAATTCCACTCTTTTTTTCTTGATCAGCATAGCTAAGGGTTTGTCAATTTCTTTTTGAAGAAATAACTTTTGGCTATGTCAGTTTTCTCTAATTTTTATTCTTTATTTCATTTTTCCAGCATAATCATGATTTCTTTTCTTCTAATTTCCTTGGACTCCGTTTTCTTTTTTTCTTAGGTTATTGATGATTGAAAGTGGGGTATTGAAATCCCTACTATTATTGTGAATTGTCTATTTTTCCTTCATTTCTCACAGTTTTTGCTTTATGTATTTTAGAGTTTTATTATTTAGTGTGCATATGTTCATAGCTATTATATGTTTCTGATGAATTAACTCTATTATCATTATAAATGTCCTTTTATTGGTCTGCAATAATAATTTTTGTGTTAAAGTCTATTTTGTCTAATATTACTATAGACAATCCACTTCTTTTTTGGTTACTGATCATGTGGTATAGCTTTTCTATCAGCTTACTTTTATTTTTTGTTTGAATCTTAAGAATATCTTTTGTGCTTTAGCCGAGGGGCATCAAGGGGAGGTGGGAGCGGTCAGGAAGTCTGAGGACCAGCGGTGCCCAGCGTCCTCTGCGTGGAGTTCTCCGGGTGGCTGGAGCTAAGGCTTTGCCTTGCGTTCGCCTGCCTTGACAGTGAGGGCCTGTTGTTTCCAGCAGGTCTCTAGCTCGGATTTTTCTGCTAACTTTAAACGTACTTCAAGTGGGACACGTTCACATTTACGTTTTGAAGTGCTTTTCTAATGAAACACTTAAAAGCAGCCCTGTCAACCCCACAATAAAGTAATGTAGATTCCTCCAGGAAAAAAAAAAAAAAAAAGAATATCTTTTGTACATAACCGGTTGTTGATATTGTTGGAGCTAGGTTTTTTTTTTTTTTGTTGGTGTTTTTGGCCTGGGGTGTGTTTGAACCCACCACCTCCAGTATATGGGGCCAATGCCCTACTTCTTTGAGCCACAGGTGCCGCCCTGGATCTAGTTTTAAAAATATATTCTCCCAGTCTCTTTCTTTAAATTGGAACGTTTAATCCATTTACATTTAGTGTAATAACTATTACAATTTACTCCTGCATTTCCATCTTCATTTCTATTCTCATGTGTCTTTTCCATTTTCATTTTTTATTACTCTCTTATTTTGTGTTAAAAAATATCTTCTCATGGAGAGAAGGGAACACTTCTATACCGCTGGTGGGATTGCAAACTAATACAGCCTTTTTGGAGAGAAGTATGGAGAATCCTCAAAGATCTAAAAGTAGACCTTCCATTTGACCCTGCAATCCCATTACTAGGTCTCTACCCAGAAGAACAAAAATCATTTATCACAAAAGACATTTGCACTTAAATGTTTATTGCAGCTCAATTCATAATTGCCAAGTTGTGGAAGCAACCTAAGTGCCCATCAACCCATGAATGGATCAACAAACTGTGGTATATGTATACCATGGAATATTATTCATCCATTAAAAAAGATGGAGATTTTAGATCTTTTACATTTACCTGAATGGAGTTGAAATGCATTCTTCTTAGTAAAGTATTGTAAGAATGGAAAAATAAATATCCGATATATTCCATACTGATATGAAATCAATATATAAACAAGTACTTGCTCATAAGAACAATAAAACACCAATTAGTCCAGTTCATTGGTAGAGGGAAGCAGAAGGTGGGGAAGGAAATTCTATAGGAGGGAGGGCATGAGGTGAGATCTCACCTAATGTGCACATTATGAGGTGTATCAGATGCCTCTTGGGTGAGGGACTCTTCTACAAATGGAACTTTACCCTGGAAGTAAGAACAATGTAACCTCAAAATTGTAGCCTCATACTAATTCGAAAAAATGAAAAAAAAAAACTTAAAACTTCTCATACAACTTCTCTTTAGTTCCTTTATCATTTGTTTTACTATTTTAAAGTTATTATTTTAGTGCTTGTAGGTGACAATTAACATTTTAACTTGTAACTATGTAGTTTGGATTAATACTAATGTAATGATATAAAACCTTGTTCCTTGTCGAATGAAGTTTACATCTCTTCACCTACATTGTTTGTGATATAATCATCTTAAACATTACCCATATATATATGTATATTTAGAAATATATTAGACACTATCTTTTTATTAAATCTTAAACAGGCTTAATTTAGAAAACTCAAGAAGAATTCTAAAATTTATTGTGTTTCCTCCTATTTTTTGCTGTTATTATGTATTTTTCCTTTCCACATGTTCTAAGATTTCATTTTTATTCTTTTATTATTTTTTAAAAAGCTTTGCTAATTTCCCCAAATTTTCTTAGTTTTCCTTCATTTGAGAATGTCTTAATTTCTGTTTCATTCTTGCTGGACATTCTTGCTGGATATATAATTCTGGACTGGAAATTCTTTTCTTTAGTACTTGAAAAATGTTGTGCCAGGCTGGGTGCGGTGGCTCATGGCTATAATCCCAGCACTTGGGAGGCCAAGGTGGGTGGATTGCCCTGAGCTCACAGGTTTTAGACCAGCTTGAGCAAGAGTGAGAACTTGTCTCTAAAAGAATAGCTGGGTGTTGTGGCAGGTACCTATACTCCCAGCCACTTGGGAGGCTGAGGCAAGAGAATCATTTGAACCCAAGAGTTTGAGGTGACTGTGAGCTGTGACACCACCACTCTCTACCGAGAGTGACAAAATGAAACTCGGTCTCAAAAAAAAAAAAAAAAAAGTTGTGCTGGTACTTGATTGTTTTCATGGTTTCTGATGAGAAATACTTTATCATTTGAACTGTTTTCAAACATTTGTCATTTTCAGAAATTTGACTATCATGTATCTTGGCTTGGATATCTTTGGACTGATCCTGTTTGGGATTATCTTGGCTTCTCAAAAGGGTAGGATTGTATCTTTTAACAATTTGGGAAAAATTTGGCTATTATTTTTTTAAATACTTATTTAGCACCAACCATTTTCTCATCCCCTTCTGGGAATCTGATGCCACAAATATCAGATATTTTGTATAGTCTTACAAATCCCCAAAATCTCTTTTTATTTTTATTTCTCTTTTTCTTTTCTTATAGTTTAGATTGGGTAATTTTTACTCCTAGAGCTCAAATTCACTGATTCTTTTCTTTGCCCTCTCCATTCTGACATGGAGTGGATTAATTGAGTTTTTAAATTTCCTTTCTTGTGTTTTTCAGTTCTCAACTTCCCATTTGGTTTTTATTTTCTATTTTCTTGCTAAGACTTTTTCCTCTGTTGAGACTTTCTGATTTTGATTTGTTTTAAGCATATTTATTATTGCTCATCAAAGTATTTGGACAATGAGAGTTTAAAAATCATTTTTCTTTTTTTGAGACAGAATCTTACTTTGTTGTCCTGGGTAGAGTGCTATGGCGTCATAGCTCACAGCAACCTCAAACTCTTGGGCTCAAGCAATCCTCTTGCCTCAGCTTCCTGAGTAGCTGGGACTACAGGTACTGACCACTGTGCTGGCTAATTTTTCTATTTTTAGTAGAGACAGGGTCTCACTCTTGCTCAGGCTGGTCTTGAACTCATGAACTCAAGCAATCCATCTGTGTCAGACTCCCAGAGTGTTTGGATTACAGGTGTGAGCCGCTGCACCCGGCCTGAGAGCTTTAAATCTTTGTTGGATAATTCTAGCATCGCTCTTATCTTAGTGTTGATATCTAATCAACTGTCTTTTTTACATTCAAGTTGAAACTTACTTGTTTCTCGATATGACAAGAGATTTTCAGTTAAAACCTAGCTACTTCGGATATTACAATATGAGACCCTACATTCTCTTTAAACCCATTTTTCCTGTCTGCTGTCATATAGAGGTAGAAATCCAGGTTCTTTACTAGGTCTGTGTAGAAACTTATGGTGAGGAGATGCTCCCTGTTGTTGCTGAGTGGAACAGGGGATTCTGGCTCCTCACATGTCTCCACTGACACCATGGTTGGGGGCGGCCTCATTACTCTGGGTGGTGACTGTCCACTAGGCCTCCTCCAATACCACTCAGTGAGGGCAGGGATAGTGCCTCCTTACTGCCAGGAAGAGTGGGAGTATATCTCTTCTATAGTTTCACTGTCAGCACTGCTGCCCAGCAGGAATAAAGGTCTCTGTTTCCTACTCAACCTCCTCTGGTGCAGCACTGGTGGGGTCAGTGGGTAAGACTGAGTACGTGGTCACAGCACTGCAAGGATGAAAGTAAAGTTTTTCTACTCTACCTTTGCTGAATGGGTGATATGGAAGCATCGTTTTGTCTGTGGTGTTTGGCTGGAGTAGAGTGGTTATTTTCCAAACTTGTTCTGTCTGTCCCTATCCTGTTCATTTGCCTAGAGAAACCAGGTTTTTGTTAGGGCTTTCTTTATTTGTCTGTACTTGTTGGTGTTTCTGGGTTACTGGCTTTTTGTATCCAAAACTGGGACATGTGAGGTTAAAAGAAAACCTTAGAGGACTCACATGGAGTCTATCCTATACCTATCTTCTAGATAGACTAGCTTAGAAAGTTCCAAGCTTTCTAACTAGTTTATCTTTTTCTCTCTACCCTTTAATGTCTTATGTATTTTAGAAATATGTTGTACGGGGATTTTAGTTGCATTTAGTAGGAAGAATAGGGGAAAGTGCTTCTTTTACTCCATCTTCTAAAAAGCCAAAGTCCTCAGTAACACATAACCTGAGTCCACATAATTGAAAAAGTCCAAGCTTTGTAGTGGTTATCAGGAGCGGCCCTTGAAATCAAGTTCTCAGAATGAGAGTTGACCATTGGATAGCCCAGTCAAAAGGGACTAGAAGCCAGAATACTATTAATAGGTGGAGTGGTGATAACCTCTAGTATACGTTGATATAAAAATTTCTAAGGCTTGTGTATCGGGATGAGGTGAAGTTAGAAGTTGAGGCTTTGGGATATGACTAATGACAGTGTTTGATGTATATGGGTGCAATGATAACTATAATATAAAAATGTGGTATTGGCTGACATTTACAATGGCATTTAAAGCCTTGCAAAAAGAAAATAATATACACGTAGCATCTGAGTGGCTGTCAAGATGAAATTGTATCCCCTCAATATGTGTCTCCTGTGAAGGAAGGGATAGTTCTTTCCATGAGAGATAATGACCCTATTGCCAAATGAATTACAGATCTAGCTATTATATACAAGTAGGAAGTTGGGGAATAATTGTGGCAGTGTCCCAAACAATATTTCAGAAGATCCTGGAAGCTTGGACATGGCAGTGGTGTAGAGTATGATATTGGAGTTTCCTTGGAATAGTATTAAAGGACTCAGAAAGCTCACATATTTAGAGACATTAGAATAGATTTGCTACATAAGAGTGAGAATCTATCTTCAGTTTCCTCAAAATGCAAGGAGGAAGCTCTTTATACGACAAAAAGGAATATAATGGGGAGAGGGCCATTGAGATTTTCTAGAAGAGAGGTGTAGGATAAACTCCAAAGCCAGTGATTAGGTGAAGGGTGTTGCAATGATACCCTGTTTTTTAACTTCAGTGAGTATTATGGGATTCTGGAGTGACATGGCAGAAGCCGGATTTTCTTTTTTCTTTTTATTTCAAATTAATATGAGGGTACAAATGTTGAGGTTACATTGTTTTCATTCAAAGGTAAAGTTCAAGTTCTAGTTGAGCCCTTCACCCAGGGAGTGTGCTGAAGACCTTTACATCGTGCATGTTATAGAAGCCAGATTTTAAATGTCAGAAGAGATGTGGACATAATTACTGCAGTGCACAGAAAGGTGAAGTATTGATCAGTACGGTTTAACTCGATGGCTAACAGACTATCACGCATCTATCTAGAGACAAAATGCATAGGCAAGGGCTTAGAGTATTGATTGACTTATATGATGATGAAGACAGGCTGGGGGCTTCTGACTTGGGCAGGCATTAGGGCACTGGGAGCCCTTTGCAGTGTGAGCTTTCCTAGGGGTCTATTTTATACAAACAACAGGCCCAGCAGTAAAATACAGATTCCTTCAGGCAGTAGATCCTGGCTGTGTTCTTCTCTTGGCTCTTAAACCAAGACAGAACTATGGACATTGCAGCTCTGGGCTTATTATGACATGGACCCCCACAGGAGGCTCATAGAAGTTTTAGAAGAGATTACTACAGTGGGTTTCCTTTCTTCCTTTCCTTCTCCCTCCTTTCCTTCCTGTCTTCCTTTTAAATCAAATGCTGCTTGGCAAACTTCAGGACTTAACTAAGAGACACTCTTCTCTCTCTCTTTTTTGAGTCTTTAGGGGTAATTCAGTTTACTCTGTCTGCTGATTTAAGTTACTATCGTGTTAGAGAAAAACACAATTAAACTCGAGTGGAGGGGAGGGAGGAGAGGGGAGAAGGGAGGGGAATTGGTGTGCTCTCACCTACTGACACAGTGTAAGGGCATATGGCACACCTCCTGGGTGAGGGGCACATCTACAACTTGGACATTGCCTAATCAACAATGTAACTTAATTGTCTGTAGCCTCATATTAATCTGAAATTTTAAAAAAGTTACCGTTACTATTTTTCCTCTTAAAATCATTTTATTAAATCATAATTGTGTACATTAATGCATTTATGGGGTATGATGTTGTGTTTTAAAGCTCCTTGTCATCCTTGATAAAATAAATAGATTTCAGTTTGGCCAGAATGAACCCAATTCCTCCTGGATGCTGAGGAAGCTCTGTGGTTGGAATTCGCATGAGAGCCAGGGCTGGGGCCGCTGGGGGGCTGGGTCACCTCTTCCTGGTGCTGTGATAAGAGTCTCCTGACCAGGGCCTATTCTGCCCTAGGGGACTGGGGTCCCTTGTGCCCACAGACTAGCTTGTGAGCCTCCAACACTTCCATGCCTCCTCGCCTAGGTGACCTCTACTTTATAAGTAGCCTTTGAAAAGACTTGGGGGCTGCTGCGCATGTAGGAATATGGTGAACATGTGGTCTTTGGAATGTGCTGAGGCTCCTGGCACTTTAAAAGGCCATGGTGATTTGATTCCAGCCTCCCTATGACCCTTCCATGTGTGTCCTCCCATACCCAAAGATGAGACGCCATCAGGCCTTTGGGACATAAGTGCACATCCTCATTCAGTGAGCCCTCCACCCAGGGAGGGTGCTGAAGACCTTCACATTGTGCATGTTAATAGAAGCCAGATTTCAAATGTCAGAAGAGATGTGGACATAATGTGTGTGATGTTTATAGGCTGTGCAGAGCCTACTTTTGAATCTGACTTTGAATGCCCCCAGCAGCAATCCTGGCCCTCACTGTAAGTTGGAGGGGTAGGCAGGTGCTGAGAGTATTTTTCCATGCAGGGTAGGGCTGACTGCAGCCCTCAGAGCCAAGAGCCCCTCCCTACCTGGGAAGGAGGCAGATCCATCTCCAAAGGCCTCCTCTGGGGTGAAAGAACCTTGGAGAGAATTTCTGAGCAAGCCCCAGGCTTCACCTTGGTACCTTCTTGTCCAAGGTACAGAAAGCAGTGGGGCTGGGATAGCTCAGACCTGAGAGAAAGACATGGTAGAGAGGACCCAAACTGGAGGGGAGAGGGAGAGGGAGAAAGGAATAGGAAGGGGGGTTTGCAAAGGGCCTCTAGTTTCCACAAGAACCTCAGGAAGGAGGCACATACCTAAGCACTTCTGTCAGGTGGTAACGCTTTCCTGAGAAGAAAGTGAGAAGGCCCAGCTGCCTGCTCAGGATTCGCCCAGGGTCACCTAGTGCTGGAGCTGGCTGAGCACTGGGCATTCTCACCCTCCTCTTCCCGGCTGAGTGAGCACTGCCCAGGGAGAGGGGACCTGCTGGGGCTGCCCTGGGTACGTGGCTGTAGCTCCTGCCCTTGGAGAGGGACAGCAGCCCTGAGGCAGGACCAGCTGGTGTTCCAGGGTGAGAGCAGTAGTCTTCTCACATCAGTCCTGCAAGAGACAACTCTCCAAGGGGGCCCAGATGGATCCTGACCCCTCAAGTGTTCTCTTTGTACTCTTGTGACACTATTGCAGAACTGGGTTTTGAGGTGGCCTGGGGTGAGGGCCACAGCAGGAGAGTGGTGAGCTTCATGAGTGAGGGAGGGGCTACCTGGCTCTGTCTCAGAGGAGGGGACTGGACCTGGGCAGGCAAGGAAGGGCTGAACTTTAAGTGATGCAACAGCTAGGCTGGGGGGCATTCTGGAGGCTGAGAAGCTTTTGGGGTAAAGGGTGAAGGTAGGAGAGTTCCAGCTAAAGCAGCAGCTAGAGCCAGGTGAGTTTGGGTGTGGGATCCTGTCTGTAGCATGGTAGCCCCTGCTGAAATAGCCTTGGCCATAAGGGAGGAGCCCTGCCCACTACAGGGAAAGATGTCATGGAAGACAGTGCTTGGGAATGTAAGGGATGAGACCAAAGTCCCTCAGCTGTGCTGGGAGTGAGGCCGAGAGCACCAGAAGAGCAGTTGCTCATCTCACTGTGGGGAAGGCGTTTCTTCCTGACTGAGACACACAGTGATTTTGTTTCATTGTCATTTCTTGGGATTCTTTTTCATGAGAGAGTTAACTTGCAGCAGAGAGTCTTTTCCAGAGGCCAGTAGAGGGGCAGGGACTGATTTCCCCCAGGCTCAGGGGAGCAGCAGTCCTGCAGCCCGAGCCCAAACGGTAGGAGCCTGTCCTGATGGTAACAGGGATCAGGCTCAGAGCTTCCCAGGGCCAGCCCAGCTGGGTGACCAGCCACAGGTCACGCCCCTTTCTTATTTTGGCAGAGTGTGTGTTTGTGTGTGTATGCATGTGTGTGCATGCACCTGTGTTTGCAAATTCATTCTGGACCACCCCCACCCTTCCCTCCATCTCTGCTGTGTCCTGGCCTGTCCATCTGAAGGCTGTTGCCCATATCACTCTAGGGAAAGCAGCCATGATTTAGGGTGGCTAATACAGGTGCATGCATGCACATGCATACACAGACACACACACACAATCCCAGGCCAACTTCCACAATACCAGCCATGCCAGCACAACTGGGCATGTTCCTGCCTCAGAACATAGAAGGCACTTTTCCTAACCCTTGCAGGACTCCCCGCCATTGTCACGAGTCTTGTCTCTGCAGTAGCACACCTGCTCCAGTGACCCTGGAGAATCCTCAAAGAACCCAAATTAGATCTTTCATTTGACCCTGCAATCCCACTACTAAGCATTTAACCCCCCCCCCCCCAAATAGTATTATCACAAAGACATTTGTACTAGATTGTTTATTGCAGCTCAATTTACACTCGCCAAGATATGGAAACAGCCTAAATGCCCGTCAACTCAGGAATGAATTAACAAATTGTGATATATGTGTACCATGAAGTACTATTCAGCTGTAAAATAGATGTTGACTTTATATCTTTTGTATTAACCTGGATGGAGCTGAAACACATTCTTCTCAGTAAAGTATCATAAGATTTGAAAAGCAAATATCCAATGTACTCAATACTAATGTGAAGCCAGTAGACAATCTAATTCATGCCCACATAGGAGAAAAGCTCATTTCAACTCAAGTTAGGGGGAGGTGGATGAAGGGAAAGGGGAAAGGAGGGCGTTTGAGATGCTCCCACTGAATGAGCCCAATGTAGGGGTGTCTGTATGGCTTTTAGGTGCAGGACATTACTACAAGGGGGACTCTACCTAACAAATTCAAACACCACAACCTGGTTGTTTATACCTTCACATTAATGTGAAATAAAAAAAGAAAGACACAGAAAGGTAAAAAAAAAGCGGTGGGTGGGAATCATTTTAGATTTACAGAAAAGTTGCAAAGATAGTACAGAGAATGCCCACATGTCCTTTACTTAATTTTCCCCAGTGTTAATAGTTTGCATAACTGTTGTACATTCGTCAAAACTAAATGACTAACTTTGGTGCATTGCTATGAAGCAAACTCCAGACTTTATTTGGATTTCATTAGTTTTGCCATCAGTATCTCTGTTCAGTTTCAGGGTTTAATCCTGATGGGGCTACCTGAAGAGGCTGAGGATGATTGTAATGGTTGTGGGTAGAAGTAGATACTCAGCCCCTCTTTATAGATTGCCCTAGGGATAAAACCTAAGGGGGGAAAAGCCCGAATTTTAATTTCATAAGATACATTCAAGTTAGTTAATTAAAAGATGCATTCTAAATAAGAGCTGACCAGATCTGTCAGGGAAACATGGAAGCAGCTTGTGAAGATGTTTCCTCCATTGGAGAACAGCCACAGAAGCTAGGAATTTCTCTAGAGATGGGAGGGGAGACACATGACCACCTGCTGCCCACATCTGGGCTGTGGATTCCAGAAGTAGCAGGAGGCAGCAAAATCATTTCCTGGTTTACAAAGTTTATTTCAATGCATTTTACTTAAGGAACGTCTATTCGAAAGAAATTATTTGGGCTCAACCTGGAAAGAAAATATGCAGGATGAAGCTGAGTTTTGCACAGATAGATCCCTGACCTCTGATTCTTCCCGGGATGGGGAAGGGCCAAACTGCTCACCAGGCTTAGTCTCAGAGCAACAAGGCTTCCAGCTCCTCACCCATGTCCGTCCTCTTCCTCTTGCTGAACAATCCTTTCTCTGGAGATGAGCTGCAGGATGGAAGCTCATGATAAATGTTTCCTATATATATATATATATGTAGGAAACAGTTTTGGCCAGGGCTGGACTTGAACCCACTACCTCCAGCATATGGGAGCGCCCTACTCCTTTGAGCCACAGGTGCTGCCCCAGTGTCCAAAATATTTCATGGATGCCATTAGCTCTCTGGCAGATTCTCTACGTATTAGGAATCACGGTCCCTCCTCATGATTATGTTTGCATCTCAGAACCTTCTTCCAAGATCCAGGCAGGTCCCAGTGAGTAGCTTCTAGAGGGGGTTTCATTTCTATAGAATGAAGCAGATCAGGACCCTGTTGGCTTCTCTCACTTTTTTGCTGTACCATGATGCTGGGAGAGGAGCTGCAGGTCATACCCCAAACAAGGAGGAAAGTCAAAGTTAAGTGGATTCCAGAAGGCAGCGTGCTCACAGGACATCCGCCAACTCTGACGTCTGGGCTGGGGGCTGGAAGAATGCACCGAGGGGCAGATTTTCACTCCTGGGGGCTGTAGATTCCACAGTGGAGTCCACATCTGTGCTCTCTCTGTAGAGTTGGGAGATAGCTGGACACAAATGTTCACAAGAGGTGCAATTTACTGATAATCAGATAGTTCATTTAAATGATTCCAGGAAAGAGAAGAAGATGAATTGAAGGAGATATTGAAGATGACATTCATGAATGGAACAAAGAGCAGTTACTCAGATCATCTCTCGGGGATCTTATCACATCAGGTTCTATGACTGTATGATTTTTATCTGAAATGACATGAGCTGAAGTAGGTGATTCACACTTTGGGGTGCCTCAAGTTCAACTCTGCTCCAGAGAACACTGGGGATGAATAATGAAAAATCTGTGCTATTAAACACCCCCTCATGTTACCCTCTGCTCCCAGGAAGCTGGATAAATATAGCTCACGGACTCCCATCATTAGAGAAAATTAGTTGTTCCATGAGCCCATTCAGTGATGTTCATTCTGGAGGGAAATCACTTAAGAACTTTTTGTTAAATATGGATACTCTTTCTCACCCCTAGAGCTACTGGGTAGAAATTGGGTGGAAGTCTCTCAGGCTGGCACCAAAGATGAAATTTTGTAAATCCCTCCAGAAGATCCCATGCTCTGAGATGGGGAACCACTTCTGTTGTCTGAATCCTGCCGTAATGTCACACTGTGATGCCCCCGCAGGTCTGCAGCCCCGGTTCTCTGCAGATGATCCTACATCTGTGCCTCCTGCAGCCACTCGCCTCAAATGCCGCAGACTGGCAAAAGTGAAGGCCAAGGCCTGGTGCCTAAACAGGATTCAGTGGCCCATGAGATGGTCAAGGCTAATGTGTCCCTGTGTAACAGAGACAAAGGGGGGTGGGGGGCAGTGGATGGAGTAGGAATAGGAGAGTCCAGGTTTAGTTACACTTTGGGTCTCTGCTTTGTTTAACTACATCTGGGAAAAATGCCTACCCTGACTCAGAGCGGGTTTGCACAACTCAAAGCAGGCTTGCACTGAACTGGAATCTGCACATTTCATGTATCTGATGCCATGTTATTATTATTTTTTAATTGATGGACAAGAAAGGTCACACTTTCAAACGAGAAGCTCTGTCCTGACTTCAGAGATTGGGTGCTAGGATGGGCTGTGCTCTCTCTGTAGAGTTGGGAGATAGCTGGACACAAATGTTTTATTTTTGGCTTAAAATCCCATCGAGTAGAAAGCCACTTTTCACTCATCCCCAGTGAAAGCAGAGAGAGCTATAAGAGTTAATTGGAGAAGTTAAGAAAAACAGCCTGGCACATCACTTCTGAGAAGTTGTAAGGCCACAGTTAAAGGCTTCATTGAAAAGACAAGAGAAAACATGATTTGCAAAGGCCACCTGGGAGTCAAGTTATCCAAATATAAGTTCTAGATATGTTCCGAGAGGCTTCCGACTTTCAGAATGGATTGTGTGAATTCCACACTTTGCTCTACTAAGGAAACTTAATTCTGATTTTAACAGTTATGAGATGAGGGATTATCTTAGTGAACCTAGGATTTTGTATTTCTTTCCAGTTTATGACATTTCATTCTTCTTAAAATGTGTCTGTAGAAAATGGATGTGATTCCATGTTTTATTAACATTCCTTGTAGACAAGCTGTGCTCCACACTGCTACGTTCTGTTTCCACTCTCTGCAAGATGGCCTTAGTGATCACATTCGGGACTGTTCCTGTTCATGTGGTGTGGGAGCGGGCTGTGGGCGGCAGGGCCCCCACGGCCTGGGAGATGCTCGGGGACTGACCCCCAACCACTTCTCCTCCTTTAACATCCTTTCCACCTGCCAGAGGTCACGTAACCCAGGCCTACTTTCCTCCTTATCAGCAAGCACACAGTTCTTCCCCTTTAAGGGTGATCTCTACCCCATATGTTAAGATTTACCCAACCTTGTTCAGATACAGTATAAATAAAGCTGTCTCCACAGTTCAGGGGCTGGCCGTAGCCATCAGCTGCATTAGTCTTCCTGACTCCATCCTATCTCTCGAATCCTGTCTTTCTTGGCTTTGTTTCTTCATTTCCCATCATTTCTGCTCAGGTCAACTCTCCCTCTTCATGATGAGTCGTGGTTTTCATACAGGCCATAGGCTTGTCAGGTGTGAGTATGTCCATGGCTCATGGCCATTCTGTTCCCTGCAGCCTCCTCAACCAGAGGGCAGAGAGACAAAGATAGTGCCTGAGAGCTGCCACTTGGAGAGTTTTACTATAGCATTTTTTGACGGCATGGGCTGGAGGCTGGCTTGGGAGCATCCAGAGTATTGATGGTAAGTGGAGATTGAGCCATTGATCCTGCTAATCTCTGGAAGCACTCAGATAGATGCCTACAGAGCTGACAAGATCCGTCTCCCAATCTCTGGTGGTGAAGCCAGAACCTCAGGTCTCCATCCCCATCAACTACAGAGGGTGAGTCAGGACAGGAATGGATCTGGACTGAGCAGCCCAAACTAGCCTTCCAGGCTGCTTAGGGACCTCATTAGCTGGTGTTTCTAGAACACCTTGGTCTCTGTCAACAGCAGGTGCTCACAGCTGGCCTCAGACAGCATGGATTCCTCCTCCAGTGTGGTGGGGACAGAATCTGGCTTTCATCTTATGCAGGTGGACCTGTAGCTCCTCCAAACACCAGGTGAGAAGTACGCAGGGATTGATTGTCTGCTCTTGGAGCTCATTTCTTGGCAACACGTAGCCATGACTCTATGGGGCATCCAGGGGCTTTTAGGCTGCATTTCAGGTTGAGATAATAGGAAACAGAGGGGCCCAGAGCTGGCTCTCCCAAATCCCACTTGGGCCTGATGCTCTGTAGGCAGTGATCCAGGACATTTGGATAGGAAAACATTTCAGGGCTATGAGCAGCAATGAGAGAGCTTTAGGAATGAAAGTGGAGCAGTGTAACACACAAGTGTTGGGCTGCGGGACATGGCTGGGCTGCAGGCCCTGTGGGTACAGGAGTACTGTCTAATACTGCATCACGAGAATGTCCAGGCCACTCTTCTTGTTTTGTAAAAGATAATACAGTCTGAATGTTTCTGTCCCCCAAAATTCATATGTTGAAACCCTAACCCACAGTGGGATGGTATTAGGAGTTGAAGCAGGAGGATTACTTAACCCTAGGAGTTTGATGTTGCTGTGAGCTAGGCTGAGGCCATGGCACCCTAGCTTGGGCAACGGAGTAAGACTGTGTCTCAAAAATTAAAAAAAATAAATTTTATTTAATTTTAATTATTTAAAACTGAAATAGCAGTATATAGGCAGGCAGTGCCCACCATATTGCATAGTGCAGCTCTTGTCTCTTCCATTGGAACTCCAGAGCATGTGGCCAGAGCCCTTGGGTCTGGCTTCTCACCCCTGCTCATCCCAGTTACCCATCCTTTGTGAGACCTTGGGAAAGTTGCTTGATCTTTTTGTGCCTGTACAGGGAAGGGGGCATATTGGCCCTGCTAGTCCTGATAAATAAACGTGGAAGTCAGAATCTGTATACCAGAACGTAGCTCGATAACTTAGAACATGACTGGGATCTTAACAGCTCTTCTCTTCCTCACATTATAGGTTTTACCCAAGGATAAGCCTACCTGGACTCCCAAAAGACACTACCCATTTTTCCTGTGTTTGAACTTAAAATAAGTAGATCAGTCAGTACGTGCCCCTTGTGCATCTGGCTTATTTTGTTTGTTCAATATTATGTTTGTGAGGTTCATCCAGATCGTTATGTGTAGCTGTGGCTTGTTTATTCTCATTGTAGTTTAGCATTCCATTCTGTGAATAGATCATTTTTTATTCATTTTTGGGTTGATGAGCATTTGAGAAGTTTCCATTTGGGCTGTATCAGGGATGAGCTCTCCATAAACCTTTTATTACCTGTCTTTGAAGGATATATGTTGGATAGACCTAGGAGAGGAATTGCCCTCAGGACAAGAAGATCTTGAGAAGGGAGGTGTTAGAGAAAGGAACATAATGATGAGGAACTAATGTACCTGTCTCAGAAATTTCTCCCAGTTGCAAGTGTGGAAAGTACATAATGTAGTTGTTCTACTTTGGGAGGCCAAATAATTCCACAAAGTGGTTGTGATAATTTATGTATTCATCAATAGCGCATAAAGGTCTGGCTTTTCCACTTTACAACATTTAGTATTTTTCATAATTTCAATTTTATTCACTCTGGAGCACGTGAAGATTTTATATGTTGTAGTTTTAATTTCATGACCTTATATATTCACGATGACTGTTTTAGTCAGCGTTTTCTAGAGACGGAACCAATGTGAATTGTGTATGTGCGTGCACATGTGTACATATGTATATGTTAATGAGGACAGGAAGACATTTTTTAAAATTTGGCTCCTTTGTGGAGGCTGGCAAGTCTGAAATCTGTAAGACAGGTTGGCAGGCTGGAGAGTCATGGAAGAAAGAGTTGATGTTGCAGGTCAAGTTCAAAGGCTGTCTGCTGCCAAATCCCCTCTTCTACAGAGAACCTTAGTCTTTTCTCTTAAGGTCTTCAATAGATTGGATGAGGCCCATGGCATTATTAAGGATTATCTGCTTTACTCAAAGTCTACTGACTTAAATATTGATCTCATCTAGAATAGCTCTTTGCAGCAACCTCTAGACTAGTGTTTGACCAAATATTTGAGTACTCTGGCCTAGCCAAGTTGACACGTAAAATTATCACAATAACTAATGCAATTGAGTGTCCTTTGTTATGTTAGCGGCCATATTCACCAGTTATCTTTTTGTTTATGTGTGTTAAAGTCTTTTGTTTGCGTTTTAGTTGACCTTCTGTAGTTTTCTTTTTGATTTTAAAGAAATCTTTCCATACCCTGGGAATACGTTCTTGATCAGCTGTCTATGTATTGCAAATATCTTCTTCATAATGTTGGCTACTTTTTCACTCACTCACTAGTGTACTTTGAGTATCAGAAGCTTAAACTTTTGAAATAATTGAATTCACCTATTTTTTCTTTTATGTTCATCAATTTTCATGTTTTTTCTAAGAAACATTTACTCCCAAGTCACAAATAAATTATTATAAATTGTACCTAAAACTCTTGTTTTACTTTGCCATTTCGGTCTGCAACTCGTTTTTGAAAGTTCCGTTCCCCCCGTCACAAATTTATACATCATCTTTGTAAAAAGTCAAGTGAATATATACATGTGTGTGGGTGTGTGTTGGTCCGTTTCTGGCTTCTATTCTGTTTCAATCATCAGTCTGTCTCTCCCTGTGCTAATACCACATTGTACAGTCAATTGCAGGTTTATGATCTGTCGTGATATCTGGTAATGTAAGTCCTTCCATTTTGTTAATATCCTGGTCTCCTTCTTTCTTTCTCCCCTCTCCTCCTTGTCCTCCTACATCAGGAATGCCTTGGATGTAACTGGATTCTTCTGCAATTTCAACATGGGTATTTGAATTCGTCATGAATTTATGCACCAAACATAAACTTACATACCCAGCTGGGATTTGATTGGGACTATGTTGTGTTGAATTACACAACCTTCAGGGAGAATTGGCATCCATCACTACCTTGAGTCTTTCAAGTCATAGGGTAGATGATGTATGTCCCTCCTTATTGAGGTCTTTTGAATTCCTCCCAGTGATTGTTCTATAGTTTTTGGTGTGGAGCATTTGTTCATCATTTATATTAATCCAAAGGATCTGTAATTTTCTGGCAAAATTATAAGTGACAGTCTTAAAAATTCTTTCTGTTGGGCAGCACCTGTGGCTCAAGGAGTATGCCACCCGCCCCATATACCAGAGGTGGTGGGTTTAAACCCAGCACTGGCCAAAAAAAATAAAAAACTGAAAAAGGAAAATAAAACTTCTGTTTGTTTGTTTATGGATATTTTGAGTATATAGAAATACAACTGATTTTTATGCATTGACCTATCCAGTGAATTTGCTAAATCAATTTATTAATTATAATAATATGTGGATTCCCTTGAAGGCCCTTCATACACAATCAAGATATCTGCAAATAAGCAGTTTTATATTCTTCCATTTTAAACTTTGTCTTGTCTATTTACTCATTTCCTAATTGCACTGGCTAAGAATGTCAATACAATATTGACCCCAAAAAGATAATAGTGGACATGCTTTTCTTATCCATGATCTCAGAGGAATTGCTTTCAATGATTTGCAAATAAGTAATGATGTTTGCTGTAAGTAGTTATACACAGTGTGTGTCTCATTAAGGATATTACCTTCTATTTCTGTATCACTAAGTGTTTCTTGTTTTTTAGTCACAATGTATTGTTTGGGAGCTCCAACTTTTTGCTTACAAGAGAGATTTGTCTGTAAGTTTATTTTTGCATGCTGTTTTCATTGTCAAGTTTTGCTTTCAAATATTTAATGGCCACATAAATATAATTTGAAAATGATTTGTCTTTATTTTCAGAAAGAGTCTGTAAGATTGATATTACTTGTGTCCTACAACTTTGTAGAAATTTATCATCAGGACTAAGGCTGGTTTTGTGGAATTCTTTGTAATTATTGATTTAAGTTTTTAATTTGCATTGCACCATTCACATTTTCTATTTTCCCTTCTGTCATTAAATAGAATGTCTTCTTATGGAATTTTCAAATTTTCACACAAATTTGTATTTCATTGTATACCTTTATTCATAGTATCTTCTCATTTTCTTTATGATGCCAGCCTCCTTTTTTATTTATAATATAAAAAAGCAAATAAATTTTAATATTTGTTTAACATGTAAAATTTTTACTCTTATTTCTTTTCTTTATATTTACTTTCTTAGGTTTGATTTGCTCCTTCTATTTCCTACAGATGGGGAGATTAAATAATTGACTTTCATGCTTTCTTTTAAATATATGTGGTTATGATAATAAAATTTCCTCTAAACGTTGATTTATGTATTTCTCATAAATTTGATATGTCATATCTATATTTCCATTCAGGTTAAAATATTTTATAAATCCTGTATAAATACACAGAGTTTTCTGTGTATTCTTGCTGAGGTTTCCAATCAAGCAGGTTGATGTCTTTTATCGCTTTTGCGATGTTTCTGATCGTTGATGCTTCAAATATTGCTTCTTTCCCATTTTCTACTTTCTCTCCTTTTGAAAGTCTCTTTACTAATATTTTAGATTTTTCACTGTATTTCACATGCTATTTTTCACTCTTAATTTTGGATTTAGTTTATGTGGCTCATTTGAAAACATTCTTTTGAAATATCCGCTAACTAATCCTCTCTTTTTTGATCACTCTAAGGCCATCCAATGAGTTTTTTATTTCAGATATATTTTTCAATTCTAGAATGCATAGCTGGCTTTGTTCTTTAGATTCCACTCCTCTCCTGGCTTGCCATCTCTTCAACTATTTTGTCTGTTTTTCTTTATTTCTTCAGCATGTTTATAATGATTGTTTAAAAGTTACTTTACTATGGTATTTGAAAAATCTGTAGGTCTTCTACTGGTGTTTGACTAAAAATCTCATTTTCACATTCATATGTCTGATCCCTTTTTTATTGTTTGCCAAACATTGTAAAGAATCAAAGTGTTTCTCTTTGATTTATCTGCTGGAGATAGATCATGCACCTTTCTGGTGTCTGGCTTGTAGAATGAGGTGCAGATCAACCCAATATAATTATGACTTTTTGGTTAGAAATAGCTGCGTGCCCCAATAATTATAGAAATACCAATGTACAATGAAGGGGACTCCTGGGGGTAGGAATTGTTCTAGCCAGCCTGAGAGTGGGTTGAGAAGACTCAAGAATACCTCCCTATGGGAGGAGCACCCAGGCTCCCTTCTAGTCTGATCTTCCCAAGTATTAATTCCTTCTTGGGCATTTTGGACACCTGCTATGACCAGCGTCATTCAGATGGTTTCTGAGTCTCTCTGAAGACATCCTCACCGACTAGGAATGACTGTGTTCCCAGTGTCTCTGGCCCCTCCCAGGTCTGGATTCTGACTTCCAGAGCAAGCTTATCAGACTTCAGGGCAGTTTAAGGAGGCACCAAGTTCAGACCTCAGAATGTCTCCTAATGTACTTCCCAGTGGAATTTTTCATATCCTGTTTTTGAGTGTAATTTTCCATATGTCTGCAATTGATGCTTAAGAACAGACACATTTTCTCTGTCTCATCTGGCCTCTCATTCAGAGGAGCCCAGTGAATAGAAGGCTTCTCAGATCTTTTATTTTGGTGCCAGCTTCTGCTTTGCCCTTGGTGAGTGGCTTGGAAGGCTCCGTGCACATGTGGTCCTCTGGTCCCTTTCATCCTCTTTCTTGTTGACCATCAGCTTCTCCTTCCTCTTTGAGTGGGGAAATCCCTAACTTACCCTAGCTTTCACCCTCTGTGACACCCTGGGCTTTTCTTCCCATCCTTAGAGGGGTCTGGATGGACACATGGCTGTGTTCGTTTGGTGTTCCACACACTGGGTGCACCTGACAGAGTCTAGCAGATGAGGGGAAGAGAGATGACCCCTCATGCATGGGGTGTGGGGCTACTGGGGGAGGGTTGATGACAGCCAGTCCCTCCGCCTCTCCTAGGATGAGGGTGGGGTGGAGAAGCTTAGGAAATCTGGAGTCTTTACTACATTGCTTCTGTTTATCCCAGATCACTTGATACATATGTATAATTGTATGTATTTATATATATATACACAATGTATGTATATACATTTATATACATATAAAATGATATATATCATCATTTGATATATCTAAAACATAGCTTCAGACTCATTTCATCTATATATCAAATGATTATATATATAACAAAGTAATGATAATAATAATTATATTATGTTATTATATATAATTATATATCACATTATATATATTATATATAATCACATTATATGTTATATTATATATCACATATATATGATATTATATATCATTATATATAATATATATAATGTGAGTCTGAACCTGTTTTAGGGGATGTACAGGAAGCAGCAGCCAGTGACGCCTTTTAGTTCAGATGCCTCCTACTCATTCTAATCCCCTCTCTGACCTATTCTGAAATGTCACTGAAAAATATATATAACTTGTGCACCATCTAAAATGGGTCTAGCCCCATATTAGGCTTTTCTTTGGCTCTTAAATTCCCAAAACATTTGTGAATTAGATAAACCCCTCACAGCACCCCAGCTGTACCCCACATGCTGTGCTGGGCACATAGAAGGGAGGGTAGTTTTGCCCAGATTCAGGCATATCAGACACATTTATACCTTAAAGGGAGGCCCAGGGCAGGGTCAGGTGAAGCTCAAAAACATGGAAAGCTCAAGTGTCCATACAGGTGCAAGAGCCATGGAGTGGGCAGGAATGGGTCCTCGTGGAGGAGTGGAGCTTCCCGTACAGGGCACAAAAGGGTGACAGTGGTGGCTGGGAACCCATCCAGGACTGTCATACAACCACAGAAGAGAACAAACTCAAGATCACCTCATCCAACCTGCTCAACTGTGGGGTGAAGGTGTGGACAGGGACAGCCTTGCCCGAGGTCATGTGGCAGAGAAGTCAGGGTCTTCCCTCCACGGTGGATCAGCACGATTTCTCAGGAGTAAGGTCTGAATGAGAAGTTGCTCTTGGGGGTCTCTCTACACATTACTGCTGTGAGGGCAGCTCACAGGTGCCCTCCTTTCAACTTGGGCTTTGTGGAGGAAGCATTTTCCTTATGTGGCTCTTCCTTAGAGCCTGACTGGTTGGGGTAACTTATGCCAAGGACTGATCATGCTCAGATCACAACTAAAGGACTCTAGGTTGTCATGCCCCATCCTGCCTTTTACAGATGGGGAAACTGAGAACAAGGAGGGCAGGTAGCAGGGCTCTGCCTTCCTACCAGGTCACATTCCTGGGTGCTCCTTCCAGGGGGACAGGCAGAGGACATTCCCACTCCAACAGGGTGCCCCAAGCCACAGGAGGAATGAGGGAGGAGCAAAGCATGGAGGAGCTGCACCACACTGTCTGATGTCATGCACACTGCCCTCTCAGCTGGCATCCCTGCCCCCAAAACCACTTGATGGAAAGCAGTCCCCTATCACTGACAGCTCTGACACCAGAGAGCTATGATGTCCCAGGAGCCTTGCAGCCCATGGGGGCACCTGCATCCATGTTGAGGCAGCATGAGATGGAAGCAGGGGGAATGCTTAGGGATTTGAGACAGAGTAGAGGGCTCTGGGCTGAGTCATGTCTGAAAAGAGGAAGAGAGACCCCATTAATCTGACTTTGATCTTCCTATTTTATGGGTAGAAGCTCAGACAAACTGGGAAGTAGGAGGAGAGTAGAGACCCGAAATTACCTTTGAGGTGCCGTTCATCAGATTTTGGATTTTTATCTCTGCGTAACCCCAGGCCAGCTGTCTTTGTCTTTGAAGTTTCAAAATGGAGAAAGGGCTCCTGCATGGAACAGGATTTAAAGAGGAGGACTCAGAAATGACAGTTCCTGGAGCTGCAAAAAGGTTGCAATGTTTATAATTCATCTGAAAGACGGCCGAGGATAAGAGGGAGTAGAGTGCATGTGCTTTTGAGTTCGTGTGAGTGCGTGCAAACATGTGTGCATGTGCAAGCATGTAGTGTGCACACTCGTGCACGTGAGCGTGTGTGTCTGCATGTGGTGCATGGATATGAGCCCATGCATGTGAGTGTGCACGTGTTTCTGTGTGAGTGCATGTGTCTGGGAACTTGTGTGTTTGGGTGGAGATGAGTGTAAATGTGCCCATGAGTGTATGTGTGTGTGTGAGTGTGTGTGTGCTGTGGGGGTGAGGAAGTGATGGGGGTAACACTCAGATCAGAAACCTGTGGCTTTTAAGTCCTGTCCTCTGCACTGCTGAGCCTGTGGGCTGCGTCTTTACTATATAATATAATTAGTCATCAACATTGCCCTGTGCCCTGCATGTGGGTTTTACCCATCACTTTTGAAGCCTGGGCAGGGCAGATCACAGACAGCAGGACTTGCCTGCTTCAGGCTGGTGCCAGCCACCTGTCGGGCCATTCTTCAGCAACTGTGAGGTGAGGGTCTCTGTGAGGTTTCCTTTGTGGGTCATATGAGGGTCCATGTAAAGATGGGCATGAGTGTCTGGGGACCCAGGGGACATGCGAGCTGGTCCCTACTTCATAAGCCCTGCACTTCTGTCAGGGAGAAGAAGACAGTGAAGCATGACAGTCATGCCTTGCAGTGAGTGTGTGGTACCAGGAGCTGAGCTCAGACCAGGGCACCCTGGACTAAGGTGGGGAGGAGGCCAGCACAGCATGTGGAGGAGGGGACACTTGACTCAGGCCACAGAGCTGGGAGAGAAGGGACAGGCAGCCTTATAGGTGTGCAGGAGGAGCCTAAGAGCCGCTGTGAGGTTTCCAGCTATTTCTGAGGAAGTAAGCAGTCACCAGAAGTACCCCGTCTGGGAGCATGGGCAGCTGTCATAGAGCCCCAAGGCCCATGTGCTCCTGCCTGTCCCTTAGGTCTCAGACCCATAGGAAAGTGGTCACAGCTGGTGACCAAGGGTGAGGGCTTGCCAAGGTCCCTAACTCCTGTGGTGCTGGTCAGTCTGCAGATGGACCAGGAGGCCGTAACTCCAGGAGTGTTAAAGAGGCCTCTGCAGCCTCATCCCCCACTGGAGACATGACCCTGGGGGTCGCTCCAAGGTGAGAAGCTTCTCTGCAAAGTGGATGAACAGGATTTCAGGGCAAATTTCCTCCTGTGATTGTATTTCATTTTAGAGCCATTAGGATAATATCGCTATTCTTTCCATGTCAGCGATATCGTGTGTGCGCCTCCACTGGAGCTGAGAACTGTCTCCTTCTAAAACTGGTGTTTTGAAAGGCATGGGCACAAAGCCAAGGTCAGAAGTCCGACACTGTCTCTATTCAGCAGGTGTGTCACAGGCCATACACCTCTGGGCCTGCCGCCTACCTCGGAACTCTGCCTGAGGAAGGGGTGTTCATTTCCCTGATGCAAACATGTGGCTGTGCTCAAGGTTGTAGGGCACAACCCCACATCTCAGGTGAGCCAGGGCCTATAGAACCCAAGATGGAGGAGCTGGGAGCACAGGCAGGACTGGGAGGTGACATGGCTTCCTGGAGGAGCTGGCTCTGCAGTCAGGTAACTGGATTCAACCATCACGCTGCCAACTGTGCGTGTGTGACCCTGGACGAGAGACCATGAAGCCTCTGATCTTCGGTTTCCTCATCTGAAATGCAGAGTAGACAATCCCCACAGGGAGTAGGGAGGATTCAGTGACATGGAGGTGAACAGACTTTACAAATCAGATGGCACAGCTGGACCGTCACTTGTTATGGGGCAGTGACAGACAGCAACTCCCAGCAGAGCCTTTGAAGCTGCCCTGTCTGGACTTGAATCTCAACTTGACCACTAATTATTCAGGTTCTTTGGTGCATTATTTGTGTCTCCAATCCCTCCCCTGGAAAACGTATCCTGCCATGCTGCCCCTGTCTCCTTCCAGGGAAGGACTTGCTCCTCAATAAGGAGTGAGATTAGAACACACCCTCTGGCCCCCCTTGTCCAAGCTGCCCAGTTCAGAAAGCCTGAGCAGGCTGGGTCTGGGCCTGCCCATCTCAGATGGTACAGGATAACTATGATAGGCAGTGCCCACCCCAGAGCTCCCTGTTGGGTTGGTCAAGGTTTCACTGGGACAGTCCTTTCTCTGCCCAGTCCACTTCCCTGCTTCTAGAGCTGCTGACCCCCTAAGAAGCAGCTCCAAGCTCAGTGTCAGGGGCTGCTTCTGCAGAACTCAGCAGATTCCTGGTAAATAAGCCTAAGGCCAGGCATAAGCCTAATGGGATGCTTAGGTGTATTAATGGATCCCAAAGATTTGAGCGTTATCAGGGACATGGTGCCATTTTATTATTATTTCACCATTGTATTCTGAATAGAGAGATTCTTACCTGGCCCATCCTTGGGTGGCTTGCGGTCTCCAGCAAGTGTGATGTGGGGTTGGTGTCTATCTTTCTGTGTATCTCTGGAACCCTCAGCTGTGGTGCTGCAGGAATGCAGCTCCTGTGCATGGAGCAACCACTCTGTGCCAGGCCCTGCCACACCAGGCCCTCCAGTCCCACTGTAATGCAGTGACACCTCAAAGAAGTGCAGTGACCCCTCAATGAAGGGCAGTGACCCCACTTTACAGATGAGGAACCCAAGGCTTGGGGAGGATAAGGGCCTTGCCCACTTCCTAATGTAGTTAGTAGGAGGCAGAGCTGGGACCCAAAGCCTCCGGCACGTGCTCTGCCACCTCTCCTCATAGACCCAGGAGCCAGTCCAGGGAGGTGGAGTAGGTCTCCTGGCGCCCACTGGCTCAGCAGGCTTTGTCCCATTTCATGCAGCTTCCTCTTGCTCTGGGTTATTGAAATGAAAAAAAAAAAAAAGTAGCAGTCACAAACCAATTTCTCCTCTCATTACAGTTTCTGCCCACTGCCAGCTCTTCTGAGGCCTTCTTGGTCTGCATTTATAATGCATCACTATCTTTCAAATGCCCTTGGCTGTTTGGGAGAAAGCCAGTTTCTGTCTTCTCAGACATGGGGAGGCATTGATGGCAGAGCTGAGAGGGAAAGACAGGAGGAGGGAGGTCGAGGCTGCATCCTCTGAGGAGCCAGGTGGCCTCCTGAGGCTGAGAGGCCTTGCCCACATCTGGCAACTTCAGGCTCCTGGAAAACTGTGTTGGAAATGTTAGGAGAGTGAGATGCTGGGGATGTGGCCTTTGAGTGCCTAGTCTTCCAGGTAGCAAAAAACTTGATCATGCTGCCTTCGGAGATGGGAAGCCCTGCCCTTCTCCAGCTTCTATTTCAGAGCAACACTAAGCAGACCAGCATTTGCCTTGGAAAACTGTCTTCTCTTAGTCCCAGTCATGGCAGCTATTAATCTAATTGTGACTGCAAAAGATTTGCCTTCTCCAGACATTTAATATGAATGTCCATGCAACATGAGCTCTTGCGTCTTCTCCTGTTATTCATCGTAATATTTTGGGGGTTAAATTATGTTGAGCCATGCACTGGTATATTGATTCTTTTCATTGCTGAATAATATTCCTTGGAATAAGTGTATATATTTTTTATTTTTAAAAGAAGTATTTGGTTTTGGAATAACTTTAGATTTGCAGAAAAGTTGTCAAGGATATTACAGAGAATTTCTATACACCATATACCCAGTTTCTTCTGTTACTGATGCCTCCCACCAAGGGTGGTACATTTGTTACAACTAATGGGCCAGTCTTAGTGTATTGCTATTAACTAAAATTCATACTTAATTTAGATTTTCTTTGTTTACACCTAATGCCCTTTTTCTGTTCCAGGGACCCACCCAAAGACATGTAACACTTAGTCATCATGTCTTCTTAGGTTTCTGATGGGGGTGATTATTTTTCATGCTTTTCTGGTTTTAAAAGACTTTGCTTTGGATGACATTGATCACAGGATGTGATCTGGTAGTGTTCCTCAGCTTTCTCAAATGTAAAGTTACCTGCCCCTCCCCCCTTCTGTAGTAAACTCTCAGAAGAAAGATAAACACAGTTTACACTTAGGGAATGTGGTGTTACAATCTCCCTTCTCAAGGGCAGAATGTCTATGTAAATAATGCGGTATTCCTCTGCATGGAGATTTGTCATCTTTTCTCTTATTCATTTAAAAATATACATGCATGCATTAAAGTACTGTAAAGTTCTATGACAAGTGCATAATGCTATGGTTCTGACATTTCATTATTGTGGAAAGTAAGTTTCACCATCCCCAAATATCCCCCAGTGACTCTCCTGATCATCAACACATACATACTTATTTTATACTAAGATTACAGTCTGATGTTGCTTAAATTATTTTGTTAATCTGATCATTTTAGCTTTGGCCCATAGGAGCACCTGTGTTCACTTCACATGTGATGGGCAAGTGTGTGTGTGTATGAGTGTGTGAGCCTGCTAAGCATCAATCATTTCTCTATGGAAATCTTGTTCCTCTTGGGAATAGTGTTAGAAATTAAAATCTTGGTGCAAAGTGTGTTCATTGTTGTTGGGGTATCATTGTTTCTGGGCCTACCCAATGGTCAGAGTAAAGAGACAAGTGTGTACACTAACCCATGCTCACATGTACACACACACACATATCCATCTGCACCTGTATTAAGCTATATTTGAGTTCTTATTGATATCTGTAACTGTAATGTAACACCCAACATTAGCGTCCCAGCCTCTCTTCAAGTTGTCTGTAATTTCCCTCTCCATCAGTGAGAAACCTCACTCTCACTACCCACCATACATTTATTTAACTCTTCAACTCCAGTGCGTGCATGTGGTGGTTTCAGTCTTATTAACACACATACCCCGGGGGAAGTAATTTTATCCACTGTGGTGGAATACTTATAATTTTTGTTCTCTTTAGTCCTTTAGACACCACCCATTTCCAAAGTTCCTTAGCTTGGTCTCTTCCAACCCTCTGCCTCCTTCGCCAAAATTATTTTGATCATTATAGCTTGATTACAATGCAAGAGTCTACAAATCCTGCAATGGCCCAACCTCCTGAAATGACCTTTTCAGTTTGTATACATTAAAGTGATACAAACTTCTATGAGTTAGGAGTTTTTACCTAGCACATCAGTACTAGGATATTTTCACTGCCCCAAGAGATCTGCAGTGCTTTGTGTATTCAGCCCTGACCCCTGGCAGCCGTTGATCTGTTTGATGACTTAACTTTCTCTTTTCCAGAATGTCATCTATTTAGCCTCCTGTGGGAGCTATCCTTTTCTGCCTGGCTTCTTTCACTTGGCAATATGTCTTGCTAGCTCATTTCTATTTATCCACTGTGTAGATAATTATTATCTTTAATTGTTATAGATTTTTGATCCATTCAACTGGTAAAGGGTACTGTGGTTGCTTTCAATGTTTGGCAATTACTAATACATTTTTCTAAAAACCTTCACATGCAGGTTTTTGTGTGGGCATGTTTTTAACTCAGTTGACTAAATAATTTTGCTAGATCTTATGGTAAGACTATATTTAGCTTTGTAAAGCAACTGTCAAACTGCCTTCCAAAGGGGCTGTACCATTTTTCATTCTCACCAACAATGAATGACAGTTTCTGTTGCTACACATTTTTGTCAACAATTGGCATTTTCAGGTAGTTTTTTTTTTTCTTGTGACATACCGTTAGGTTTGTAAAGCCATCACAATGTTGTTAAATTTGCAATTCTCCAATGATAAATGATATTGAGCATCTTTTTATGTGCTTTTTCCACATGTATGCCTTCTTTGATGAGGTGTCTGTTTAGATTTTTTTGCTCACTTTTGAACTGGGTTGATTTTTTTCTTGTAATTTAGTTTTAAGAGTTATGCACATATTTTAGATACAAGTTACTTATTAGATATGGGTTCTACCAACATCTTCCCTGAGTCTGTGGCTTGTCTCTGCTTTCCTTTAATAGGATCTTTCACAGAGTATAATGTTTTCAATTTTCATAAAGTCAAATCACCAATTCTTTCCTTCATAGATCAGACTTTTTGTGCTGTACCTAAACCCTCATGACCAAATTCAAGGACACATCGATTTTCCACCTCTCTCTTCTTCTACAATTTTATAATTTTGCATTTTACCTCAAGCTCTCTAATCCATTTTGAGCTTGTAAAATGTAAGGTCTTTGTCTAGGTTCATGCTTTTAAAAAATTAAATATTTTTTTTTCTGGTAAGAACACATAACATAGAATTTAACTTTTTAATTCTTTCAAAGGATACAGTTCAGTGGGTTCATGTATATCCAATTTTCTGCAGCACCATTTGTTGAAACGACCGTCCTTTCTCCGCTGAATTGCCTTTGTTCCTTTGTCAAGCCCCAGTTAACTGTAATTGTCTGGGCTTATTTCTGGGCTCACTCTTCTGTTCCATCTATATGTCTATTCTTTTGCCTGTACTATTTTGTTTTCATTATTCTACCTTGATAGTAAGTCTACCATTTCTCTGGTGTCATTTGAATGAACTTAGAGTTGATCCTCTGGGTATAGGAACTAATGGTATGAGCAGTGGGGTTAAGTGATAAAATCAGAGTTACATCCACTTGGAAGAAGTGTGGTAGGAATGCTGTAGAAGAATGAGACTGGCCAGAAGGCCCACATCACCAGGTGCCAGATTGGAGGCAGGGGCACTGGGACAGAACAGCAGCAAAAAAGGCAGGTGGGGAAGGCTTCTTCTCGAAGCACCAGCTGACAGGTAGATGAAACCACATGCTTGTCCAGGTTAGGATGGGTCAGCTCTGCCTTCCCAGCCTTCCCCAGCAGGGGAGCAGCCCCTTGCAAAGTTTTACTTCTTGACTTTTTTTGATCTCTAGGGACACACAGCCATCTCAATAGACTAACCACCACCTGTTTCCAGCTCCCACCTTCTTGTCACCTCATACTGTGGGGACTGGAAAGCTGACTTCGCCAAATTTCTCTGTAGAGAGCTGGCCGCAGGACCCAGCTCTGCTCGATGAAATGTAGAGGTCTATCTGTCTTCAGGGGAAAAATTTCTTTCTGATAAAAAGAGGCATAATGTGCAGCTGCTCCTTCTCTTACCCTCCACATGCTTAGACCTGTTATTGCTTCTAGCCTTGATGTTTATTTTATAACCGAAGCCACAGCAGTGAGCGGGAAGACAAGAGGAAGAAGCTGAGAGAATCACACTAGTCTAGCCCTGACAGCACGGATTTACTGACCCAATGCTACGTGCCAATTCCCCCAGGTTTCTAACTCTGTAAGAAAAACAATTCCATATTTGTTTAATGCCTGAGTGACTGGATGTTCTACCATTTGCTGCTAACGGCATTTCTTGTACATGGTGCTCCTCCCTTATCTCGGCTGCCCCCATTGCCCCTCCAGGGTTGGAAACACTATGGCTGTGGCTGCCTTCACTGCTGCCCGAGACTCTCCTCCCCTGAGGGCTTCTGTGAGCTCAATCCCAAGGGCAGGCTTCTCTCGGGTCTCTGCATGCGGCCAGTGAGGATCCTGCAGAAAAAATCAGGGAATACTTCTACCTTCCATGTTCTGTTAATTTGGAGGGGAGGGTTGTAGCATGGGGATATTTTGACCTTATATTGAGAAAGTACTAATTTTCCCAAGAATCAACTCATGCCCTTGTACA
This sequence comes from Galagoides demidoff, assembly GCA_963574575.1. Taxonomy (NCBI): domain Eukaryota; kingdom Metazoa; phylum Chordata; class Mammalia; order Primates; family Galagidae; genus Galagoides; species Galagoides demidoff. The sequence continues at coordinate 52,383 of CAUYQV010124481.1, forward strand.
TCGGTGGATGGGTTTAAGTGCCCAGGGCATTCCTGACCCTCATCTTCTGAACTTATCCAAGTCTCAGCTCTGGTCCAGCTAGGACATTTCTTGTATGTGTATCTGCTTGTGTGTCTGCCTCCTACAGTTATAAAATTATTCAAGAGGTTGTATCTATAGATGTATATAGATATATGTTAAATGAAGTAGGGGAGAAAGAAATGCGCAGCTTTAAGCATTGATCAAAGGGCTTCAGCGTATCCCAGGAAGGACGAGATGTCTGGGTGGTGAAAGCAAAGACTGTTAGCAGGACATAGCAAACCCAGAGGCTGTAATTTCTGGAACAAGAAACTGGCTCATGGAGGGGAAGGGAGAAAGGGCGAGGGAAATAGACCTCGACATAAGGGATCAGGAAGACCAAGAAATGTAGAACTTCCCATTGTTGAGAGTTGACAGGATCCTTCTGAAAGAAGGAGCTTCCAGACAGCTGTTGGGTTAAGAAAGATCTCGTCCCCACATAGCAGGACCCACTCTAAGGCCTGCAGCCTCCTCATTGTTGCTGAGGGCAGCGGGGTGGGAGCATACAAATAACTACCCCCAGACTCTTCACCTGCCTCAGCAGGAGACCCAGCTGCATGGTTGAGAGCCCAGGAAGTCAGGGAGCCTCAACTCCATGACACTCATGTGATTGTTCTGGTGGGTTAAGCCAGGGAAATAGGACTTCAGAAGTGCTTTGGTTTCAGTTTTGAGAGAAAGTTTTAGTTCATTCCTTCTCCAGATCCAGCACCTTTGCTCAGTCTCAGATTTGAAGAATCCAGATTAGCATAAAGGGAAGAGCATGGGCTTCACCACTGGAAAGTTCTCAGTTCAAGTTCAGGCAGCAGCAAAGTGATGTAGGTGTTGGGCATCTCTGGAGTTAGTCTTGCTTGGCCTGAGTCCCACATCTACCACTTTGCAGCTGTGATATCTTGACAAGTTACTTATATTTTCTGTGTCTGAGTTCCTTTATTTGTTAAATCTTGTATTATAATAATACCTATCAATTTGGGTTGTTCTGAAACAAACAACCCAAAACACATGTGATATACTTAGAAAGGATCTTGGCAAATAATTCCTATTATCATTATGTGACCTTGAATAATCACGTAACCTCTCTTAATTTCCCTTTCTTTTTTAAGATAATAATAAACATACTTTACAGGTCAAACACTGATACACAGGCCAGATCCCCCTTCATTGAAGGACTGTTGCTTCAACTGCTGGATGTAGTTTTGGCAACAATCTTTGCCTATGAATCTCTTTAAGGATCTCAGCTGCAGAGAAGTGGTTCTCTCAGGGTCACTTTCCTTTTCATTTTCTTACTCTGACCGACAGAGTGGGAATATAAAGACCTGACCATTTAGCCCATGCTGAGACAATTCTGTAGGACCACCAATTCTTTGGGAAGGGCAAGGCACAAATAACTTGTTGGGTCTACATTGCAGCTCCAATACTCTTCTGTCCAATCTTGTTTCTTTCCTTTCTTGATCCCAAAGACTTCTTTTCTTTCTTTTCCTTTTCTTTTTTCATTTTTTTTTCTTTCTTGAGACAGAGTCTCACTCTGAGCTCTGGGTAGAGCACCATGGCATCATAGCTCACAACAACCTCAAACTCATGAGATCAAGCAATGGTCTTGCCTCCACCTCTCAAGTAGCTGGGACTACATGTATACTCCACCACACTTGGCTAGCTTCTTTGTTTTTAGTAGACATGAGGTCTCACTTTTGCTGAGGCTGGGTCACCCAAAGACACTTTTCAATAAGCGTACTGCTGTCCAAACTCTGTCTCAGAGCAAACTCCCGCAGGAGTTCAATCTGACATTTAACTTTGCAGAATTGTTGCCAGGATTAAGAAGAGAAGTGAAATATATAATATTTAGCACACATACTGGATAATTTGTCACCTTCTCCCCTTTTTAACAATATAACAGGCTAAATTATTTTGGGGAACCCCAATGTCCCCTGTATTTTCTACCTGAAATATGACCTCCATGACTAAACCAAGTCAAAGCCCAGTTTTTCAGGCCAATGTAATCCATTATGTTGCCGTTCAGAATTTGACATTTGGTACTAAATGATAGGAGCACATAAATTCAGCTGGTCTAGTGAAACCTACTGAGTGACTTGGGTTCCTAACACAAGGCCATGGGTTAAGGTGAAGATCATGTGTTTCTAGGCAAGGTCTGTGCCATGCATCTGAGACGGAGTTTCTGCTTCCTTATCCCAACCTCCTTGTCCCCCAGACTGAGTGCACAAGTTCACCCAACATTGCAGCTGTTGCTTTTCCAGGAACCATGCTTAATGGCATTAGACAAGTGCTAATTTGCATAGAGACTGCCAAGACCCTTTTCAAAGCAAAGAAATGCACATTGTTAAACAGTTACTATAACACTGACTACAACCATAAAAACAATTTTACAGCAGATTAAACACACTTAGTGAAAGAAGCCCAGTGCAAAAGCAATCTCAACACTGAATTACAGTTTAGTCAGCAGCTAGCAGAGAGCCCAGGAGGCAAGGCCAAGGTCCAGTTTCCTAGTTGCCTTCACTGGATTGTTTTCCTTACGGGAGCGGGAGTTCTCCAGGAAGGTGAGATTTCCTTCCTGAGATGAGTGATCCAACGACAGTGAGGGAGGGGAAGCCAAAGAAGGAGTTGGAGGAAAAAGAGAGGACATGAAGTCTATCTAAATCATGGATAAACCTATTCTCAGACAAAGAGAAACAGGCAAATATGAGGGGCACAGGGAAGGATTGCGCTTATGAGGGGATGAAAATGGGTCTGCAATCAATCGTTTCTTCATTAGACATGAAAACTCTGTTCAGATATTAAGAGGAAAAATAGTCGGAATTTCCAATATGGAAAAAAAAAAATCCAGTTGCGTCTTGATTCCTCTCTTTCTCCAGGCATGTTAATTTTTATCCACCGCCTTTCTGCACGTGTGGGAGTTTTCCTCCTTGGGATGATTTGGCTTCCATTTACTGGACATTGGGTCTTGTGCGTCGCTGTCCAGTGCTGAAAATGGCTGGTTACCTGATGCTGGTAATCGAGCTCTGTTTATGTGCGTGTTGCCTGGGGAAATCTCAGCCAATGAATCATGTCCTTAGATTCACACTTGCTTTTCTTTATGGCAAAAAGCCAGGGACATTTGGACACCTATAAATAATAAAAATAGATGACATTGAAAAGTGGCAAGGCCATCAACATCATTTAAAATCTCCCCGTTCTGGGTTGACAACTAATCACGGAGCCCGGCCTAGAGAAGCTGATCCTGAAAAAAGAGACAAAGGGACGGATCACGCTGGAAATTCATCACTGGGAGTATCACACAGATGAGCGTGATTTTTGTTTTCTTAATGATTCCTCTGGTCAGGTCAGGTTCTTGGGAATTACACAGCACATGATTCCCTTTAACGTCTTACATTTTATTCACCATCTGTCAGAGTGCCTGGAGTTTTCTGGATTAAATAATCTCCCGCTCAAAGATAAATGCTCTTGGGGAAAAGAAAATTACAATCTTGTTTAACTTCAACCTAAAAATACAGTTTTTAAAAAAGGGATAAGGCAAAACTTTTATATCTAGCTAAAGGCAATAGTCTTCTTGATTGAGGTATGATACAGAAATAACTAAGCCAGTGTTATAGAATAATTTATAAGGAGGGCTTTTGGATTGAATGATGTACCCAGGAGGAAGAAATATTGAAATCCTGACCCCCGATGAGGGGGCCTTATTTGGAAATGGCCTTTGCAAATTTAACCAAATTAAGGTGAAATCATCAGGGTGGGTCCTAATCCTTTATAACTAGTGTTTCTATAAAAAGGGGAAATTTGGACACAGATATAAACAGAGGGAAGAAGACATGAGGCATAAAGGGGGAAATTAAGGTGAATGTGGAAGGTTCAAGTGATGCATCTCCCAGCCAAAAACACCTGCAGTGACCAGAAGTGAGGAGAGAGGGAGGGAAGATTCCCCTGCTAGTGTCTTTAGACAGAGTGTGTCTCTGCTAGCAGCACCGTGATTTGAAACGTCTGACCTCCAGAACTATAGGACAGTAAACTTCTGTTTTTCCCAGTTTATGGTACTTTGTTACAACTGCCCTACAAAACTAATGCAGGGGTTTCTAGAAAATTTATGGTCCTATTCTGAAGAGAAATGTCATTATTATTTCGCCTCTAGACTTAGAAAGTCCATTTCCCGGTCATTCTTAGACTCCACATAGTTCCTAATACAAACCTTGCAGTGGGATCTATCCAGAGAATAAAGTGGTAGTAAAGTTTGTGTTGTGGATGATAGAAAAGTTTCACAAGAGAAAGAGGAGGAGGAAGTGGTGGGCAGAGTTGAGGGTAGTGACCTTGATCAAGGGGAAGGGAGAGGCAGTGGAGGAGGAGGATGGGGGGTGCGTTCAGTGCCGCCTGTGTGTCAGGCTGTTGCTCCCGTGTATGCACTTTCTCAGTTCATGCTTCCTGCAACCTGGAGTTGTGCTTACATGGCCCGAGTCCCAAGGGAAGTCTATAGTTCTGTGATGTAGGCAATCACTTAGTCTGTTTCACCAGCATCGGGAGGTTAACAACATGAACAATTTCAAGTTAATAAGATGTTATAAAAGTTAGGAGTGCAATCATCTGTATTAAAAAAAACCAAACCAGCCCATTGGATAATGAGAGGAAGGTGACCATCATCCCAGCTGTCATTATATCAGCTGCCATCCATACAAGTAAGGCCATCCCTCTTTAGTCTGAGCCAAGCTTCCCAGAACGGGCACTTGCCTAGCAGACCCTCCAGAATCAGACCCTCCGGAATCATGAGCAAATAAAATGGCGGTTGTTTTAAGCCAAAAATATAAACAAAAACCACTTGCCGGCAGTGACTTAAAGCAAATAAGATTGAATTTTTCTCAAAACATAAAACATCTAGAGGAAAAAAGATGTTGGTAAAGATCCGGCATTTAGATGCTGCCAGGACTAACCTAGTCTGTCGACTTCTCTTCATGCTCAAGGCCTCATGATAGTAATGTAGCTTCTCTAGCTCCAAACATTACATCCGGAATCAAGGTAGGAAGGAAAGGTAATGGGAGCCTCAGCTGTAACTGTTTTGTTTTGTTAGGAAAAGTAAATCCTTTCCAGAAGCCCCTCAAATAACATAGACAGTATTTTATTGGTCTGAGCCAATAAAGAACAAACACACCTTGTGATGAGTTCATTGGGAAAAGAAGCACTAACCTTTCCCGCCCTCACAGACAGGGAGCAGGAGAAATTTAGCCAACAAATAGTGTGTGCCCAACAGGTGGAATGAGAACGTGAACCTGCGTCTCTTCACTACAAATGCTGTGTTTTTTTTCTTTTGTCCATAAAATCTTTTTAAGGTGAGACTTCTATCTACTGCAGGCATCTCTTCCGTCCAGTAGAACCAGATACTTTGACAAAAGCTATGTTTCTTGTTGGGCTCTTCCAGTACCCCAGAAATAAATGTTGTATAATGGAAACGATACTATCTCAGAAGGCAATTGACCTGGATTCTAGTCCCACTTCTGTCATAGACATCCAAGTGTTTTCCCCCCTATACCTTGGAGTAAAATGGGAACAGTTAAGCCTAAGATCTTCTATCCCCTACAATTTTGTGATGTACTTGAAAACAATTTGGGAGCTTTCAACAAGCTTTTGAATGGATTAATACTGATAACATCATGCACTACCGTTGCTAATATTTGCCAGGTGCTTTGGGGTACAGAATTTCTTTTAAAATTGTACATTATCTCATTTGAGTCTCATAATAGCCACTGTCAAATGAGCAGAGTAAGAAGTCACATCAGAGTAAAGGCTGCACACAGAACCTAAATTCTCCTTACTTCAAATTACTGACACAAGTCCAGTGTGGATCTTCCAATATCCTAAAGCTATTTTTCATGTACATTTTTAATCACAGCATATATTTCATACAACATATACACAAAGTTCCTTCATCCTTTAGCCATAACTCATTTTCATTTTTATTTGTACTAATTCTTTGCCTAGTGATTTTCAACCACTGTCCTCTGGCACATTGGGATGACGTGAAAATTTTTAAAGATCATTAATTACATTACTTTTGAAAGAACTTCAAAGCATAGTAAGTATATTCTTTTTTTTTTTAGTCTTTTTTTGGTCAACATAATTTAAGTCTGACACAGAAGTTTAACTATAGATTCAAGTGTGCCATGAGACAAAAAAAATGTTGAAAAACACTGGCCTAGGCCAATATCCCATAGAGTTTTCTCTAGATTTTCTTTTAGTATTTGTACAGTTTCAGGTTTTGTGTCTAAGTCTCTAGTCCATCTTGAGTTGATTTCTGTGTGTGGTGAGAGATACAGGTCCAGTTTCATTCTTCTGCAATTTCCCTAGCACTATGTATTTATTTATCTTAATTAAATCATAGCTGTGTACATTCATACAATCATGGGGTACAATGTGCTGCTTTTATATATAATCTGAAATGTTTTCATCAAACTAGTTAACACAGCCTTCACAGCATTTTCTTAGCTATTGTATTAAGACATTTATATTCTACACCTAGTAAAATTCACATGTACCCTTGTAAGATGCACCATAGGTATGGTCCCACCAATGACTCTCCCTCCACCCACCCTCCCCTCTCCCCTTTCCCCTTCTTCTTGGGCTATAATTGGGTTATAGTTAAAGAGAATTTCCTTTCCCAAATGTATGCTCTTACTGGATTTTCCAAAGGTCATTTGGCTGTGAATAAAATGAGTTAAGAACTACAACAAGCCCTGACTTAACCACTACACCATCCATGCACATAACAGAATTGCACACGTACCCTGTAAGTGTCTTGATTTCTACAAGCCACAATTGTTAAGGTAGTGAAGAAGTGAGGGACATGCCATCCTAAAATATGCTAGATCCATACATTGATTATTCTGAAATGAAAACATTAAAGAAATTGTAGTTTCAGAAAGCGTGAGCTGGCCTGTCTCTTCCTGCGTGCAGCAAGCCATAAATATCCCTGTGCCCTCTCCATACCAGGCTGAGAAAATAGTCTTTAGCATCAGAGACTTGGCACTGGAGGCTGTAATGGACTTGAATAAATATATTTAATGAAGTAACTCTTTTTCTTCTCCTGTTTTATATGCCCCCCTCCATATATCTGTTAGTGACTCCTCCAGAAAATGTCTTATCTTCAGCCAAATTTTCTTTGTTCTGTCATTTCTTCTCAAATTTATTATTCTTTGTCTAAAAGGTATAAAAGCATCTTCCTTTGGGCCACTTCTGCAGACTTCACTGTCTTATGAAGATCCCCAGGCACATATCACACTAACTAAATGTGCATGCTTCTCTCTTGTTCATCTGCTGGGTGTCAATTTGGGTTCTAGATCCTCCCAAAAATGGCCTAAGAAGATCCTAAGTGGGGCTCGAGGGGATCTCTGGCTCCCCGAAAGCAGCAGTTGATTTGATAGTCCCTTTGTGACTTCTCCTCTAAGTCTAACCAGTGGACTTAATTCAGAGGACCATGTCATCAAGCTGACGGGAAAAAAGGGGGGTCCAAAGTGGCCCAGTGCACATTCCTGTGAGGGCAGGCTGCAGAGGTGAATGAGTTTACGAGCATATCTATGACCATTTCTATCTATCTATTTTCTGCCAGGGTTATCAGTTTATCTGAAATTTGGTCACAAATATGTGAATCCAGCAGTGAGTCATTTCTAGCAGTGAATCATTTTGAGCAGAGTTGCCAAAGACAACTCAGCTCAGCTCAAACTCAGATATAAGACTCAAGCTCAGCAATGCTCCTGATAATCCTTTCACCCAGTTGAACAGCTTTTGGTTCATTTGTGGAGAGAGATGAATCTCAAATGATAGTCAAAGTGGTTAGAGGGTCTCTGGAAAGGTGAGCTTCCCAAATCGTAGGGGCAGAGTGGGCACTGGTGAGGGTGCTGAGGCAGAATGGGAGAGCAAACCTCTCATCCACCCAAGTTCGCTTTGCCCCTGCCCTGTGCCAGGAGGAAGTGGTATTATGAAACCGAGGAACTCCATGCTTCACAGACAATACCTGGAAAATACTTTAGTTGCTGCGGAAAGATGGCTCCACTTCAGTGACTACCAACATGCTCAGAAACTGACCAATTCTCTCCTATTTTATTTCTTTCCAAGAACCAATCTCAGATACAGTGAATGAGGCCGCTAAGAACCACCTTCCGAGAGCTTTCCTCTTGGTAGTTCTATCCTTCAGGAAAAATACAAGATAAGCTTGTATTTTGCTCCCATGAAGAATGAAGATTCTCATGTGGACCGCAGCATCTTTGCGGGAAGAAGTGGAGAAAGAATAAATCTGGGGAAAGGAATAAGACATAGGGAAGCATTTGTGTAAGGAGAGCTGCATGAGGTCTGAGGCTGTCTGACCCTCAGGAATTCCTTTTCAGTAAGTGGGTGAAGAGAGACAAAAGTAGCTGAGCCTACAATTGCCACTTTCTGTCTGTATACAGAAAAATCTGGCACCCCCCACACCCCGTTTATGGGGCTGGCTGTGGGAGAGAGGAAGGTTCCTCATGTATAGTTGTTATGCCTGAAATCATAGTTGATGAGAACTCAGAAGGTCATCCCCCCTGGAATGGGAACTCCATTTTTTTCTCTAAATCTCTTCCAAGGTTTATCTTTTTGCTTTCTCTTCTGAGACTTCAGAGCGCCGGGATGACAGCTTCCTGGATCCATGTCAGGATGTACAAAGCCAAGAAGAGCCATTCCTCATCCAAGCTCCGTTTTCCCAGGCATTCCCAGAAATGCTGCTACTGAGGGTAGGGTCTGGAGTATAAACGGAGACATTATGGGGTGGCCAGGACACGCAGCTGCCATCAGTCATGTGTCACTTTCCTGGGCACTTACCCCACGCTTCACGGATGGAGCAGGAAGAAGCTTCAAACAGTACTGTGCCCAGATTATCTTGCATCATGAACTGGTATGAAAAAGATCAGAGGGAAAATTGCTTTGGGTGAATGAGTCTTTCATGAAACATATAATTCCAAAAATCAATTGAAAACAAAACTGGGCAAGAAAGGAGAATCTCCCAATACTTAATAAGCCGATATCCACAAGAAAGAAAATCCTAAGGAAGTAGCTTGAAACAGGTGCTCCCTGATGCCCTAACAAAGCCTTTGTGAGGAGGAATAACAGTACAGATTCCGGGATCATTAAGCACATCTAGAAAGCAACCCCAATAAACATGTCGAAGATGGGTCTCCGAGAAACGTGTAATCCTGGCAGGAGCTGCTTGCTTGTACAAAAGGAGCTGGTGTTTATAAAATTGGGAGTGGGGGTTCCCAACCTGGAGGAGTGCTGAGGTATCTCTTTTATAACCTACTTTGTAACACTGCCCGGTACAGAAAGCTTTGAAATACTAATCTGCACCATGGTCTGAGGTACAGACAGTAAGTCAGAGTAAATAACTAGACTCCGTTTGGAGTTAAAAAGGAGACGGACTTACTGGGTGTGTTCCCCAGGCTCATGCCTCGAATTTCCCTAAGTACTTGCAGGTAATTAATTTGTAAAGTTGTTGATAAGTATTCGTAGAGCTTGTGAGCTTTTCAAGTTTAGATGTTTTGATCATTTATTTCATCTGCTTCAGGTTACCCCAGGTATGACAACTTTGTCTGTTTCTTGTTCATCTTCTCTGCTCGCCATCGTTTTTTCTCTGTTCTTTCCTCTTGCCCTCCTCCTCTCTCCCTCCCTCTGTCCCCCCTCCTCTCACTCCTTCTCAGTCCTCCTCCCTCCTGTGTGCCCATCTCTAAATTCGTACCTTTGGTTCTGTAGGAGCCACTCACAGTACTTACTTCCTACCCTCACGCTACCGTTCTGTGTTTGGCGCTCACGGGGCGGCTGCTAAGTCTGAAATACTTCAAGGGGAAGAAAAGGTTAGAAACAAAATTCGAGAGGTTGATTCTGTCAAGACCTTCTGGGACTCTCCAGTCTGGCAGATTCATTATTTTGTGAAATGGTAACTGATTGTGTCTGAAGGAGCAGGAGAGAGTGATTTATTTAGGTCATGTCCAATCCCTGTCAACAAACAATATCTCAGGCAGCATCAGAACATGAAACAGGGTAGCTGCGCCCCTGCTAACGGCCACGTCCATCATTTCATTTTGTTCAGAAAGAATCTAATGGCCAACATTCGATAACATTTCTTATTTCACACCATACTGTTCATTTATTAAGGTCATAATTTATCTTAACTGTTTAGCTGGGTGAATTTTTATGATTGTGAATATCCATACAACCTCTGCAAAAAAAATGATACGGAGTATTTCCATCACCCCAGAAAGTTTGCTTATACTGTTTTATATGACCTTTCTCCCTACTGGCAAACAGCCCATACTCTGAATTCTATCACCATGGATTAAGTTTGAATGGTTTTCACTTTCACGAAAATGGATTCACTCTTTTGTGTCTGGCTTATTTTACTCAGAATAAGGTTTTTTGAGATTCAACTGTATTGCTTGCTCTATGTTATCAGTCATTTATTACTTTTTATTGCTATGTAGAATTATATTATATAAACATACTATTATTTGGTTATTTATTCTTCAGCTGATGAATGTTTGAGTTGTTTTCAGTTTTCTCCTGTTAAGAAAAAGGCTACTGCAAATATTTTTGCACTTTCTTTTGTAAAAATATGTTTAAAATTTTCTTTGGTAAAGACGTTGAACTATAGGTGTAGAACAATTTGGTAATGTGTACGCTTGCCTTTATAAGAAACTGTCAAGAGTTTGCATGCCCTCGGGTATGCATGAAAGTTCTAGCAATTTCACATCCTTGACAGGATTTGGTATCATCAGGTTTTTATTTTAGTGATTGTAACTGGTTGCAGTTGGCATCTCATTGTGGTTTGTATTAACAGGATTCATAAGGATTCTGAGGACAATTTTATTTGCTTTGTATTTGTATATCTTCTTTTGTAAAAGGTCTATTTAATTGTTTTGCCCATTTTTTTTTTCGCAGTTTTTTTTTTTTTTTTGGCCAGGGCTGGGTTTGAACCTGCTATGGGGCTGGCGTCCTACTCCTTTGAGCCATAGGCACTGCCCTAAATGCCTTTATTTATTTATTTATTTATTTTTGCAGTTTTTGACCAGGCCCAGGTTTGAACTCACCACCTCTGGTATATGGGGCTGGCACCCTACTCCTTGAGCCACAGGTGCCGCCTGTGTTTTGCCCATTTTTAAATTGGGTTCTTCATCTATTTATTGTTAAGTATATATAAAGAATAAATCTCTCATATATATGTATATATATAAATGAATAAGTGTCCCATATATTTCTATATATATGCATTTTTCTTAATATATATTTTCCCAAATTGCCAGCTGTCACTTGCCTATTCATTTTTAATAATGCCTTTTGATGAGTAGATCTATCTAATAAAATGAAATCTACCTTAATTTTCTTATTTTATAACTAGTATCTTCGTGTTGGGTCCTAAAGATACTTTATTTTAGAAGATTTATAAATCTAACATTTATATTTAAATCTACAATCCATCTCTAATTATTTTTATATACTGTAGCTGTCACGACCTTTGTTTGTTTTGTAAATATGTGGCTGTTCTAGTACAATTTGTAATTCTTTCCTCCTCATTGCGTTTAGCTCCTTGGCCAAAACTCAACTGAGCATACACATTTTTGTGTCTATTTCTAGACTTTCTATTCTGTCCTACTGCTTACTCTTTGGCAATATCTATTCCACACCATCCTGATCTTTATACTAGGTTTTGAAATCCAAGGATATAAGTCCCCCAAATTGGTTTTACATTTTCAAATGGCATTGGCTAGCCTAGCTCCTTTACTTATTCATACGCATTTTAGAATCCACTTATCTTTTTTTTTTTTTTTTAATGCCCGGGTATTTTTGTTGTTGTTGTTGTTGTTGTTGCAGTTGCCACTGCTGTTTTAGTTGGCCAGAGCCAAGTTTGAACCACTACCCTTGGTATATGGTACCGGTGCCCTACCCAGTGAGCCACAGGTGTCACCCTAGAATCCACGTATTTTTTATCTTTCCACAAACACACTGATGTTTCCTCTGACTCCTCAAACAGAGTCTTGCATTGTCTGGCCTTGGTTTTGTGAAGGAGATCTTCCCTGTCTCAAACTTCTGAACTTCAGAAAGGTAAGGAGGCAGAATAAATAAAGAAAGGTATTATTTTCATGGTAATGAACCCTTCCTGGCTGCTGTAATCATTTTGTTCTAACAAAATCATATTCCAGGGTGGCCAGGCGCTTAAGCTGCATTAATCACATTTGCATACAATGGTCCATTTCAGATCATGGGAACTTGAAAACACAAATACATCTAAATGCATCATTGGAAAACTGCTGACTGAATAAATGTGTATTTAAGGAACACATTTTTTCTATTCCCTTTATAAACATGTGCTATTGGATTATTGTTCTTAATTACCAATGGGGGAAAATAAATTCATAATTGTGAGTACAGTTGAGACTTGGAATTTGTCTACAGCTATATTTGTCTACAGTTGAGTACTTTGAACTTGTCAAAGTACTTCACTCCTGAAGGTGCCATGGACCTGGAACAATCCCACCTGTCTTTTGGGTGCTGAGTTCAAGATGTTGCTGGAAGCAGAAGGTCTCCATGGCTCCCCTCTCTCTCTTAGAAGCCCTGTGTCCCTGTTCACTCCTCTGTAGCTCACATCCCACCTTGTGTTTGCCCAGAACTAACGTTCAGCCTCCATGGCTTTCTGCCTAACCTGGCATATATTGAACCTTTATTAGGTGGAAATTCTTGAATTTTATAATGTTGTGACTTTATTTCTTGCGTGTTGTTTTTGGAATGGATCAGTATGAATGAACTTTTCCTAAGAGTACGTGTTTGATTTTCTAGCCAAGTGCCCAGATACCCTGCTGTTTTCATGCTTACCAATACATCTCTTCTGAAGCCCATGGATTAAGGAAGAATTCTGACTTTCAAGTCTTATTATTTAAAAAATACTTCCTGTAAAACTATAGCTGCCCTAGATAGTGATCCCTCTGGTGGCTCTGGGAAACAATTGAAAACCCCGTGGAAAAGATTCACCATTCTACATGCCATTAATAACATTCAGGCTTCATGGGAGAAGGCCAAAATATTAACATTAACACAGATTTGGAAAAAGTTGGAAAATTTTTTTAACTACACTTGGAGAGATAGGGTCTTGTTGTGCTTTCCAAGCTGGTCTTGAACTCCTGGCTTCAAGCAATCTCCCACTTTAGTCTCCCAAACTGCTGGGAGTACAGCATGAACTACTACATCCAGCCAGAAAATGATTTCTTGAAATGGACTTTAGTCCTGGTGACAATTCGGTGAACATTGTAGAAATGACAACATAGGATTTTTCAATTTAGTTGATAAAGAAGTTGTAGGGTTTATGAGGACTGACTCCAATTTTGAAAGAAGTTTTGGCGTGAGTAAATGTAGCATTGCATGATGAAGAGAAATCTTTCATGAAAGAAGAGTCAGTAAATGTGGAAAACTTCATTGTTGTCTTGTTTTAAGAACTTACAACAGCTACCCCAATCTTTAACAACCACTACCCTGATTAATCAGCAGCCATCAGCATCATGGCAAGACCGATCACCAGTAAAAAAAATTACAACCTGTTAAAGGCTCAGATGATCAGCATTTTTTTTTATCAATAAAGTTTTTTTTGACAGTTTTTTTCTTTTTTTGGCCAGGGCCTGGTTTGAACCTGCCACCTCTGTTATATGGGGCCAGCGCCCCACTCCTTTGAGCCACAGGCACCACCCTTAGCAATAAAGTTCTTTTTTTTTTTTTTTTACTTAAGATACACAGATTTTCTTTTATAGAAATAATACCTTCACACATTTATAAACTAAAGTATTATGTAAATGTAACTTGTATATGCACTGGACAACAGAAAAAGTGTGACTCATTTTGCTGCAATATTGAATTTATTGTAGTGTTTTGGAACCAAATCTGCAATATCTTCAGACATTCCTGTATATTGTGGGATAAAGGGTTTCTTTATGAATTACACTAATTGCACAGTTGTTTGCAATTGGAAATTCTTACACTAAAGAACCAAGCCCTGTGCTATTCTGAACTTTGGATTTTTACTTTTCTCCTGGTAGACATTGGAAGGTATGCAGGAAGAGAAGTTTAGCTGCAAAGGTAACCAATGAATGACTTTGTGAGGGCAACAAAGGTTTAATTCTTGAGGGTTCTTTTTAAATTTTTAAGGCAAAGCAAAGATAAGTCTCCCTGTTGCTTTTATGAGCTGGACTTTTAACATCCAGTTTGATGGGTGAAGATATGCTTGAATGGAAGTTAATGTTATAAAGACAAGATGTAGCTTTGAAATACAGGAATTAATAATCATGAAGACAGCTGGAAACCAGGCAGGACAGAAATCCACAGGGGGAGGGCTAGCTCTCAGTGGACATGAGGGATTGGCAGCTGAACAGGCACAGGGCCTCCTCCAGTGTCTTCACTGCCTATGCAGAGATAAAGGGACAAATCAGGCAATGCACTTTCTATATCACCTGCTACCTGATGGGTACAATGTTTGCAGGAGACTGGCAGTAATAAGCAGGGTTCCTACAGTCCCGTGAAAGGTAAAACACACACAGGGCACTTGACTTAATAGAGAAACAAGCATGAGAACTGCATCAGCCTTCTTTTTAGAAACCAAGCAAGAAAGAGAAGAAGGGAGTGATATTTACATGTTGAAAATAAAACCCCAGAAACCTACAAATTTGTATCCAGTGAAATCATCTTTCAAGAGTAGAGGAGAAATAAAAGACTTCCTCAGACAAAAACTGGAGGAATTTATCATGAATAGACTTGCCTTGCAAGAAATATTAAAAAGAAATTCTTCAGACAGAAGGAAAATAATACAGATGAGAAACTTTATCTACATCAGGAAAATAAGTCTTAGAAGGCAAAAGAAAAGACAGATGAGATCAGGCATGTTCAGGGTTATATGGCCATAGACAGGCAAAAGAAAAGAGAAGAAAATCTTATGTTTTTATTATTCTTTATTGATGTACTAGATAACTGCTCAAAGTAATAATAGCCACAATGTATTAGCTTATAGAAGAGTAAAACAGATGACATCACACATAAATAATGGAAGGAAAAATGTCATTAGCTCCTGCACTACCCATGAAGTGGTATTTTATTATTTGAAAGTGTGCTTAAATTATTTGTCAGTGTATACTACAAACTCTAGGGTAACCACTATGTATGTGTGTATATACATATACGTATGAAGAGGTATAATTCATATGCTAAAATAAAAGAGAAAATGGAATCACAAAGTGCTCAGTTAGAATAAAAGGAAGCAGAAAAAGATGGAAAGATAAAATAAAAAAGAAAAAGAACAATAAATTTTTAAAAAGCTATAATAGTTATTAATCCAACCATAACAATTACCACTTTAAATGTGAATGATCTGAACACAGCAATTAAAAGACAGAGGCTGATAAAATAGATGAAAAAATAAGACACACATAAGATGTGCACAATTAACAGTAAAGGGACAGAGAAAGATATACCAAGCTAACACAAAGCAAAAGAAAACCAAAGTAATTAGATTAATTTTGAACAAAGTGACATTAGCATAAAAAAATCTTATAAGTGTTAAAGAGGGGGATTACATAATAATAAATGAGTCAGTTTTTCAGAAGATATAACAACCCCTCAATGCACTGTGTGCTGACCAATGGAGCATCTAAATAGTTGAACAAAAACTGATAGAATTGCAAAGAAATGTAGGCATATTCACTATTATAGTTGGAGACTTCAACATCCCTCTATTAGTAATTTACAGATCCAGAAGGAAGAAAAACAGTCAAGGATATAATTGAGTTGAACAGCACTATCAACAAACCACATATCATTGATATTCATAGGATACTTCAGTCAGTTAACAGGATACACATTCTTCATCAGTTCACATGGAACATTGACCACAGTAGGCCACATTTATGGCCCTAGACTAAGCTGAACACATTTAAGAAACAGAAATCATATAAAGTATGACTTTCACACTGTGCTTGACTCAACCTGACTGAATCAACCAATAGGCTGTGATGTGTGTCGACCAATCAGAGTAAGCAAGTCTGCATTCCTCATTTGCATAACATGATCAAATGGGAAGCTGGGAGGAAAGTGTCTCTATAAATCTGCTCCCCTCTCTAAATGCTTATTTTGTAGTGAAGGCTGTGTCTCTATAACAAAGTCCCTTTTTTTTTTTTTTTAAAGAAAATCCTTGTCAGTGGATTGATTTTCTACCACTTCCTAACCAAGAGACTTTCTGAGCTCAGTAAACAAGCTGCTCAGATCTCCTTTAGCGTTGACATTGATATTGCAATTTTAACCCACCACCTAAGGGCTAGAATCCCAACATCAACTCAGGCAAACACACGGCAGACATCTTATACATTTATTCTTGGAGAATTGCCAGCATTCATTTTTCCCTTCCCTTGGTTTTGCAAAATATTTAGGAAGATGTGACAAAGGAAAATTAAAGACACATTTGTTATGCAATAATAAACAAGTCACATATTTTGCATCCCATTATATATTCTGTAGCAAATCAATTTTAATATGCCCAGAAATGCAATCTGGATATGTGAATTGAGAGAGAAAAATTTGCAAGGTGAGCTGGAGGAGGAGCCAAAGGCCGAATTAATTAGGCTGGGGATTTTAAACCATATTCTGGAACCCTATGGCTTTGCAGAATAAATTTATCTTGAGAAACTATTTTAATATAAAAACCATAAAAATGGAAATAAGTATATTACAAATTCACAACCACCATCCCAAACTTCAATGCCCTAGTAAATATATTTTGCTACTTCAGACTTTCTCTGTCCATTATCATATACTATATAAATTTTGTTATACTGTCTGTTGTCATGTAGACAGTATTAAAGTTTAGATTCTTAAGTTATAAAATCAATTTTTTAAGAATAATTTATGTGAAATACTATATAATGTATCTATTTAAATGACATAGTTTGAAGAGTTTTGCCAATGAATGAATCTATGTAATCACTACTATAGTCAATATACAAAATGTTTTCATTATCTCAAAAATGTTCACTTGTACTGGGTCAGTTAGCAGACACCCACCCACCTATCTATCCACTCTTGACCCTGGAGGAGACTAGCTTGCTTCCTGTCACTCTGGATTAAAGAAATAGAATCATACTCTTTTCTGTCTGTTTACTTTTACTCAACATAGTGATTTGGGGATTTGTCCATGTTATTGTGAATATCAGTAGCACATTTATTTTAACTGCTGAATAACTTTGCATTGTTATGGGTATACCAAAATTTGTTCATTATATTATGCATCATTACAAAAAAAAGATGCTCCAAATATTTGTGCTCAAGTGTCTGTGTGGAAATAACATTTTATTTTTCATGGCTGAATACTTAAGAATAGAATTACTTGGTAAAATTATTTATGCATTTTTAAAACACTGCTAAAATGTTCTCCAAAACAGCAATCCACTTTACACCACCATTCACAATGGGTACGCATCCCAGCAGCCTCCTATTCTCACAGCTACCTGGTTGGTCAATCTTTTTTTTTTTTAACTTTTCCTTCTCATCCTGTCTTTATTTGTTGAAATACATGTATACTCCCATATAGCAGGCAACATTTTACCCTTTTCTCTCATTTACATAGCAATGATTTTATATATTCTAATCCAATATAATGAACATTAATAGTCAAATAATAAAAGGTTGAACTTTATTATTAACCAGTACTAATTATCATTGCAAAGTTTTCATCTAATGTTGACATATATCTCTGTTTTAAAGTATAATCCATTGCATTTAGACCATGGAACCAGAAAGGCTACTGTCACCAAGACATTCTTAATTCCGTGACACTAAGATGAACACGTGCTCAATGTCCCTGGGTGAAGAGAAGCTGGCCTTTCAACTTTCAAAGAAGAGTTTCTCTTTTGGGGAAGCTGTCCATGAACAGGGCCTGGGAAGCTACACTCAGTGTCTCTAAATGTGCCCAAGCCTGTTTTTTGTAGAACTATTTTTAAATGTATGAGTTTCTTTCATAATCATCTAAAGAATTTTAAGAGAAACACATGCTTTGTTTCCAACAAGACTGACAGAACAATCTTCCAACCTGTCTTATTCTTCTGTGAGCTTCAAATAAAATATCTGTCAAGTTCTTGCTTTCTTTTTTCCTTTCAAATATTTGTTTTTGTGAAATGAAAGTAATGAATGATAACAGCAGCAATAATGAAGATATCAACATATGATTATAATATAGTCACATATTGATGTAAACATATACTTACAATTCTATTTATATAATATATATAATTATAATAGGAGGATGTGTAATAATTGGCATAGTGATCTAATAATGATAGCATGACATAAACAGACTTTTGATAAACCAATTTTGAAAATAGTTGTCAAAGGCCATGGCTCTTGATGGATCTGGTGAGTGAAATATATAGGCAATTAACCAAGTAATTGACTTAAAATATCTAGTTACATTGAGGCAAAAGAGGGTTTTGAGTACTAATCATGCAGGTTGTTGTCTTCAGTCTCTGCTTCCCTTCTTTGATGTGCATCAAAGTGTGTTGTGTTATTGACTGATGTATTATGTCTAAGTCTCTCATTTTTCAGCTACTTAACAATATCTATACTGCTAAATGCTCACACTAAATTAAAGTGACCAGACGTCCCACTTTTGGTGGGACAGTCTCGATTTTTAACAATTTGTCCTGTGTCCCGCGGCATTTTTAAAAAGTCCTGATTTTTGGAAAGAATGCATGACAAGCTAGGGAACAGTGGGAGAATGGGAAGGGAATATATGGCTTGGCTGCTGAAAAGGTTAACATAACTCCATTTGGGAATGAAGAGGTTAATGTAACTTCATTTGGAAATGAAAAGGCTAATGTAAACTCCCTACTCCCCTCCTGGGAAAGGTATCAGAAGGAGACTGGCTCCCTCCCTTGCTTCTAGGCAAGGACAATTAGCT